>JAOVYW010073654.1:0-17236 GCA_025775045.1 Hiodon tergisus
ATCAAAAGGACCTCCAAAAAAATATAGCATAAAAGCATAATACGAAGTATTCCAACCCCCTTTGAGAAGGGGGGGTATTTCCATTTGTATGTTTCATTTTTTGCATGTGAAGAGATACATCGCTTGTGACTCAATTAGCCACCACATTTGTTTATTTAATATAACATTTGAATATTCTGTAGACCAGTGGTCTTCAACTCCAGAGTTGTTGAGCCCTGGAGTAGGCTTTAGCTCAAGGGTGGACCTTTGAGGGGCGTAGATACTGCAAAATGTCTTTCTACCTGGCAAATTAAATAATTATTTAATAATATAATTAAGTGATCCCACTTGTTTTACCCCAGTGTAAATCAGATGCCCATTGCCAGGTTACTCATAGATATTGTTGTGAAATTAATTTTAAATAGTCTCATACTCCTTTGTGCATGCCTTTCTATTCTTCTTTTGGGGATTATTGCGGAAGGAATTGTGGTTGTTATTGTGTCGTGGGTTTGTTGTACCCCTCTCATCCCGTACCCACCGTGTTTTCCTTTCTGTGTGTCTGCATGCCCTGCTGGTACCTCTGCAGGGATCTTCTGGGTGTTGCTACACATCCTCATTAGCATCACTGTGAACTCTGTGAACTTCATAAAAAAGGAGTCCCAAGTTTGTTTATAGTTAGTCTCAAGTTTCAGTCATTAGCAAAATGCTACAATCTTTGCAGGCATTCCAAGCAAGTCATTTAAGGACAGAACCTGGGGGAACAAACAAAACTACAGTAGATGCTGCTTATTATCAGCCCAGCCAAAAAAACGAAAATAACCAAAGTTGTTAATAACTGGAAAACCAGTTTGGGGTTCATTTCCAATGCATTTATATGGAACAACAATAGACTGTACTTTCAGAAATCACATCATTGAAATATGTGATTAAATAAAAATATGAAATATGAAAGTATGACTGAACTGATGTAAATGTGTCTGCAAATGTGT
Source organism: Hiodon tergisus (assembly GCA_025775045.1). Lineage (NCBI taxonomy): Eukaryota > Metazoa > Chordata > Actinopteri > Hiodontiformes > Hiodontidae > Hiodon > Hiodon tergisus. The sequence continues at coordinate 969 of JAOVYW010073654.1, forward strand.
GTCTGTAAATGTTTGTCCACATGTAAGAGTGCCTACACTGGTGTGAGTGTGACTGCACGGGTGTAAGTGTGTGTACACATGTAAACGTGACTGCACTGACATAGACGTGACTACACTTCTGTAAGTGTGCGTACACGTGTAAACGTGACTGCACTGATGTAAATGTGGCTGCACTCTTATCTCTTGCAACTTTAACACAAATCACCGCACACAGCACTTAGCTATGTTAGCTAGCTTGCTTCCTTATTTCACATATTTTCATGAAAGACATTGGATGCATGCATTCAATAATCTATACCGTTGCTAACTGAATTATTTAGAGGTCAGGGTGCCTGTCTGCGAAATGATTCTCTAAATCCTTGTGTTTGTACAGTATCAAAGCACAATGCATATTGGCTTGGACAGATCCTTTGCTTCGCCCCGCTCTTTCATTTCCGAAGCAAAATTATTCCACACTCCTGCTGTTCTCTTCATCTAAGAGCGTGGCTACTGAGGTTGTATGCCTTCCATCCAAACCTAAACTCCCAAATCCTTCCGGTATGTTCGGCTGCAGATAGGGGCGTTCTGTGAGCTCACAGAGATATAGAGACTCAATCTGGGGCTATATTAAAACCTTTTCTTAAATTCAATAAGCACATTGTCTCTAGGAAAGTGTCTAAATGTCATTGCTCACAGCCTGAAATGGACAAAAAAAAATCACAAATGTGTTTCCATGCCTTGACGTTACTAAGGACAAGAAAATGCTTAGTAACTCCAAGTGGCCTCCCATAACAACGGCCATAGTGGACTTCTTTAGTGAAGGGGCTGTCTCCACTATTGTCTTTAAATATACAACTCATCAACTTATCCCATTTACCAGCACCCTCAGAGCTTCTGATAGAGCTCATTTTAAGTAGATGTTTGATCTTTCATAAAATTGTTTAATTGCTCAGTGCTGGCATTGACTGACCTAAAATGGCCACTATGTGTGGAGAAGGTGTTCCACAGTTTTATAAATTTATTAAAAAAACACAAAACGTTACGCCAAGGATACCTCTGCTTCCAATCGGCTAGACTCGAAGTTTTAACACCAGACATATTTGACATGAGAGGTCTGCTGGTGAACAGGCTTAGCTCCCTTTCAATAAAACTGAAGTATGTAATTTCCTAGAAGTTGAGTGAGTGGATTTTAAAGAAGATAACAGTGTTGACATTTGCCTCACATGTTTCTACCTATATGTCAGTAATTGATAAGCGCCCCAAATCTGGCACTTGAAGCTTAAATACGGCTATTTTTGTAGTGTGAGCTCCAGGCTGAACTCAATAAGTGCTTGAACTATGTGGGTAGAGAGGTCAGAGAGTGTCAGAGCCCGTTGCATGCATTCTGTAGCCTGTCTCACATGTAAAAGCAGGTTGTTAGCCATGTTATGCATTATGTAGCCTGTCTCACATGTAAAAGCAGGTTGTTATCCATGTTATCCATTCTGTAGCCTGTCTCACATGTAACATTAGGTTGTTAGCCATGTTATGCATTCTGTAGCCTGTCTCACATGTAAAAGCAGGTTGTTAGCCATGTTATGCATTCTTTAGCCTGTCTCACTTGTAAAAGCAGATTGTTAGCCATGTTATGTATTCTGTAGCCTGTCTCACATTTAAAAGCAGGTTGTTAGCCATGTTATGCATTCTGTAGCCTGTCTCACATGTAAAAGCAGGTTGTTATCCATGTTATCCATTCTGTAGCCTGTCATACATGTAAAATTAGGTTGTTAGCCATGTTATGCATTCTCATATGCCATTAAATCAGCATTCAACCTTTATACCACTTTGACAGCACTTTCTGATATATGCAAATATGCCAGTTTCTGAAAATCTTTGAGCTGCTGACTTACAAATTTAGAGATGTCATCAATCAATCATTCATTTGTAATTGCCAAAGAGAGCGTCACACAGTGTGATATAGGACATAGGGTCCAACTGCGTTCTTAATTTGTTTAACAAAACAAACAGGGAGGGCAGAGTAACGATGCTATAATTACCACTCCGAGGGCAGAGTAGTGAAGCTGTAACTACTACGGCATGGATGGAGTAGTGACACTGTAACTACCACAGAGGAGACAAAGTATTGACACTGTAACTACTATGGCAAGGGCAGAGTAGTGACACTGTAACTACCACTGCGAGGGCAGAGTAGTGAAGCTGTAACTACCACGGCGTGGATGGAGTAGTGACACTGTAACTACCATGGCGAGGGCAGAGTAGTTACGCTGTAACTACTACAGAGGGGACAGGGTAGTAATGCTGTAACTGCTATGGGGAGGGCAGAGTAGTGACACTGTAACTACCACAGAGGGGATAGAGTATTTACACTGTAACTACCATGGAGAGGGCATAGCGGTGACGCTGTAACTACCACAGAGGGGACAGAGTAGTGACACTGTAACTACCACTCCGAGGGCAGAGTAGTGATGCTGTTACTACCGTGGAGGGGACAGAGTAGTGATGCTGTTACTACTGTGGGGGGGACAGAGTAGTGATGCTGTAATTACCATGGCGAGGGCAGTGTAGTGACACTGTAACTACCACAGCGAGGGCAGAGTAGTGATGCCATAACTACCAAGGGGAGGGTTTAGTAGTGACACTATAACTGCCACTAGTTTACAGCAACACTCACAACAAAACTAACAAAACGAAAATAAACTCATGCATAACCAGTGGTGAAAACTGCTTTATTTCCGTTACACGGTCCACACAGATCAAACAACAAAAAATATTTGAAAATGTTTTACCATTCAAAAAATTAAAGATAAACATAAATGAATACATTTATAATGTAATTATTTAAAATTTAGGTTTTCACATTGGAAACAATGATTTTTAACCCGTATATAGAGAAACTGTTCATGGCTTTGGGGCAAGCAGGGTAACCAAATCCATCTTGTTCAGAGAACAATCCTACGAAAATAAGTCAGTATAAAAATAAAAATATTTCTTACTTTATTCAACAACCAGCACCCCTTGGCTTGGATCTTGGATTCGTGGATGTGCTTATTGTGCAGCCTGCCCACGATGTCCATGTGAAGTCGGTCTGTTCACTTTCACTATTTTGACCTAAGTTTTTGTGCAGACTACAGGGAACAGGTCTTGCGACCCAGTCCAAATGCCAGCTTGAGCGCAGGGCTGGAAACTGACCCAAATGTAAAACATTTTTTAAAATATTCTATTGATTTAAAAACTATATATTATAACATTGTCTGGAGTGTTGTAAACTTTAAATGAAAACCGACACCTATAGCGCCTTCATAATCTTAGCATTTTAATTAGCCTAAACTTTATCGTTAAAACCTTGAAAACGTTTAGATTTTACACGCGGTGGGCTTTTAAACAACCACAACCAGTAATAATAAAGATTTCCGTAATGTAGATACGCTTTACTTTTTATGAGGTCATTGTGAATTGAATTAAATAATTACAACAAATCGAATGTATTTATAGTTGGCTAGCTAGCTACTTATGTAGTTATTAGTTACTTCAGACCTAAGATTGTTACGTGGATGGTTAAAGTCTGTGGACGTGCTAAAATAGGACCCAGATGTCTTTGCCCTGCCGGGGCACAATGCCGCACTGCAGCCATATTGTCCACAATGCATTCATTCATTTCAAAGCCTACCCATCATGTCAATGTAATGGGTATATTCAACTCTATATCCATTTCCAAAATATAAATGATAAATAATGACTCAGAATGGATATTTATAGAATGGATATGTTTGACATTTATGTATACTCTTAATACTCTAAAAATAAATATTGATAAATGTAAACTGCATTGACTGTAACATGGTAACATGGCCACCTTAAATAACATGCATTTGTACGTAATAAACGTATATTTATATTTAATATGTTGTCCATATCACTAGCCCTTGTAACTAGCAGTTTCACCTGGACGTCTCTTTTTACAGCATACATTTTCAATATACTAACCCATTATATGTCTGCTTTTTAATATAAAAATAAGGTTTATATTTAGATTTATAAAATATTTATAGCAGAATCACATTCTTCATTGTCTTTCTGACAGTGGTGGTATCATTTATAATTCAGATGACCATTTCCAATCATTTTATATTAAATTGACATTTATCTTGTGCATTCAAGTGTACCGCTATGTACGCATGTTGCTTTGTCTAGACAGTTATTTGTCACATAGCTGTAATGACTTATGAATAAATTCACAGGTGATTGTGGAATTTTTGTCTTTGTGTAGTGAAATGTACAAAAAAGTTTAATAACAAATTTGCATATGCTTATATATACAATAGGTGAGACAATATGGTTCATCCATTCGTATCAGTAATTGTCCAGTTGGTCCAAGCAGTAATAGGTGTGTGTGAGTGTATGTGTGTTCCAAAAGAAATTCCTATAGAAACAGGACTACAATTAGTCTATGTCTACGCGTGTGTGAAATGCCAGCGTAGCATGATGTAACACAAGCAGATGTGGTGCTTCTTCCTTGCAGAGCCCAGGTAGCAATCTGGAATATAAAAAGGGTGGATTCTGTTAGATTCTCAGCAGTATGACTATTATGGATGCATGAGTGCTGGAGGGTGACACAGTGAAATGATTGGAGGATTGCTGATGTGTTGATCCCTTACTCTCATCAATCTTCACAATCCACGGCTGTCAAGTGCTTACATCGGACTCACTACTGAGCCCCAAGCGCACACACACGCGCGCGCGCACACACACACACACACACTGGTTATGAATCACACTGGGGTAAAGACTGCATTACGCTCGGCTGTACTACAATTAATGACAATCACAATAGTATGAGCTAGGTTATTAGGGTCTGGGACATGTTGATAAGGATCAATGTTACATTACATTTTTTTACAGCCCATCTTGCACTTATTTGCATACTCTTCTCAAAACTGTTAATTTTAAGTTTAAAAAACCTAACATTACAGTAAATTAAATTGAATTAGACAGCAATGTGATACATTTGTAAATCCAAACATGGACCCAGCCAGACATAAAGAAGTGGCTGACAGAGGAAGAAGAGTAGTCAGGGGAGGGAGAGGGAGAGGAGCAGGTTTGTGTGGTGGAAGACTGAGAGGAACATCAAGAGCTGTAGTCTCAGATGAGATTATGGCTACTAACACATCACAATGTGTGCTGCAATATCCTCCGATGGATTGCAGTTACATAAACCTCTAATTGGGTGCTCCTCATTCCATTGACCTGTATGGAAGGCTTGTGCCAGATGAGGAAATAGGGCGGGTGAAGCGAAATTTGCCAATGTAGCATTTCACCATTCCCTTGCAATCACAGAGTGGTTCGCAGCCCATCCAAGGATCATGTGAACCCCCCCCCCCCCCCACACACACACACACACACACACTCCCCCCTTACTCTTCATTTCCCAACCCCATGGCAGAATTATTATTTTTTCTCATGGAGAAACGTCCCTCCAGGATGCAGTGAATGCAGATATCTACAGAAGATTGCCAGGGATGGATTAGGCATGCAAAGGGAATCTTTCCCGGGTGTATTGCAAGAGAGGAAACAAGGTGTGATGTGAATGAGAACTTGTGGCCAAATGCAGAAGACAGGGTTATGACTAGCCTTGCTATATATCTGTATTGATCGGTAGATATCATATGTACATGTCTACTGTATTGTACATTCTTTTTAATTGGAATCCTATAGTTTCATTTTGTGTATGTAGAAATTAAAATTAATTGCAAAAACAAGGAATACTGCAGCATTTCAGATTGCTGTAAGATTTATAGTATGCATATATGCAGTATAATCTATACAGTAAAGAGGTGCCATTCATGTTTTGTAAAGGAATGTTGGTTTCTGTAAAATATCATACATTTAAAAAAAGACAAAATGATAAATCCTGTAATGTTACCTGTTGTTAGTGTTTTTAGGCCATTGTCTTATGAGTGACAATGTGTTCTTGATGGCAGAGAACTTTTGCCAGTGTGTGGTAGAAAGGGTTGATTTTGAGACACATATGAAGTGTTTTTTTTAGCTTTAGTACATATTGAATGTGAGATTAACTGATGTGCCAAGCTGCATGATGGTAAAGAGAACAGTGCAAAGTTTTGAAAAAGTGAATTCGGTTTAGATAAATGTGTCAAACCAACTGTAAAAAAAAATAAGTAACTAGGGTGTCAGCAGAGCCCAAGGTTTGGTTAGCCATGTATCTACATACCTAGCAGTACAATTAGTTGGGTAGTTTGTGGTTTGGTTTCCTTGCTAGTTATTTTGTTATATTTATCCCATGTACAATTAGTTAGCTAAAGCGTGTGTGTTAGTATAAACCCTCACATCAATACAATGAATAGGTCATGCCGTAACCTTCCATATACATATTATCATACTTGTGCAATCTTCAATCCGAGTACTTAAATCAGAGTCCCACAATCATCGGTACAGATTCACTAATATTCATTGGTCATATTCCTTAACCACGTTGTTTTAATTCATGACTACTTTTTCATTTACTCCCAGTTTTGGTGATTATATTCCACCTCGGGCAAGTGGGGGGGGGGCAGAGGCTCACCTGTGCTAAATAATGCTTGGTGGAGCCTTTAGCATGTTTTACTAATAAAGAAATACTTAAATAAATCCACTTAAAATAATAAAGGATCTAAAAAACATAAATGAAAACTAGGGGAAAATTACTTAAAGTCTGAAAGAAAAAAAAGAAAAAAAAATTTAAGAGCATCGCATTATATGAAACCATAGAATTTGGGGGTTAAGAAAACTGAAGTTAAATCCAAAAGAAAGCTCAATTTAACAGACTTATTTTTTATCTTCTGTAAAATGATATCAAAACCAACAATGGCACAAGGATGGGATAAGCTTATCTGTATTTTTCAAATTTAACTTGAATCCTTGTTGTAATGAAACTGTGAGGTATCTCATGCAATGTGGTAAAGCTTGGCCGAAAATTAGGTCTGAACAAAGCGTAAAATCCTTTGGACTTGATGCTGATGTGAATTAAGTAAAACAATAAAAAAAAATTTAAAAATGTGAATGGATTTACGTTTTTGTAAGCCACACAAAATACAGTATTTGTAATTACAATATGTGGACATCACAGCACAATAATAGGGCACTGTACATTTTTTTAAAGCCATTCCTCCAAAACCATCAGACCTACACATGAAAACAGCGGCAAGCTGAAATTTTGAAAGTGTTGGAGGGTGTTACATGGATGAGTACCAGCAGTGAACTATGAAGCAAGGCCAAGGTTCCCTGCACAGCACTGTATAAATCTTCGTACATATGTAAAAAATATTCTGTGTGAAATATAACAATTTTCTACACTACAGCTCCTGTTTCAGTGCATTGGGCCTAGAGAAGAACAGGCCCTTCACTGACTTTTGCCAAATTAAGCCTTTGGCAACTCACTAATCACACTTTAAATAACTTTTTCTTTTCTTTTTTAAATGTAGAAGACATAAAATAATATTTAATAATATATTTAAACTAAACTAAAATAAAACAAAAAATAACTAAAACACTTTTAAATACAAACGTGATTAGCAGGTTGCCAAAGTTTTTATTTGGTCCCAGACAGAGATGGTTTCTGTCAGCCCTCTGCATAACTCAGAACTAATGACGAGTGACAGTGAATAGCCGAAAGGCCTTTGGGCAAGGGAAGCTTAGCGCGCTTAAAAGCTCCGTTAGACATGGATGGAGTCTGTGATCTGTAACAGATGACACAGGGCCAGTGCCTGCTTCTCAGAGTCTTATCGGACTTAAAAGAACTACTGCTGAGAAAGTTTATTTACCATTTGGAAAAATGTATTTCTTTATAGCTCTGGGGTCCCATTTCTAAAAGGTGAAGGAATAACACTTACGAGACAGTAAAAGTCTACAGGTCCATTAAATCCATGAAATTTGCCCAGTAAAAGACCTTCAGACGTATGTCACATATTTGGGTGCTATCTCCATCTCTACCATCTGTAGAATGATAAATGCAGTCCGATTATGAGAAGGAAACTAGAGCAACATTCTTGGAATTTATCAACAAGTTTTTCCAGTAAACTTGGTTTAAATGCCAAAGAACCCATTGGAAGTGCAATACAACCTTAGGTTAAAAAAGTGTATAGGAGTCAGAGTCTATTGCTGTAACCTGTGTGCAAACTCACAAACTGCATGCAGATGCATATATTTTAATAACTGTGAGCTCATCCATGCTACCCTAGATTAAAAAAAAGAGGCTTTCATTTCACTGAATAAATACTCCTATGTTAATAAAACATTCCAAACCTCAACAATAATAAACCCCCTGGAGAAAGCAAGTTTTTCTAGAACATGGAAATGGCAGCGAGCCTCTATTTAAGGCTTTTTAATTGACCTGAATGCAGTGCCTTGGATTGTTTGACCACTTTCCTGGTCACCTCTCAGTAGCATCACTAGGAACCTTGTTTCAATGACCACCGTTTTTGCTTTATTTCTTTGAATGCCTTTTTGAAAATACTCCAATACCCCCTTTCATCTTATTCAAAAATAATGGATCAGGTCATTTGCCTATTTTTAGTATGAGTGTATTTTGAGTAAGTTTTCCTCAGGGACAAAATTACGAATTAAGAATGTGCCTGTCGAAGTAATTGGCTGAAGAAGCCTTGACTTTCCTCAGTTCAAATGCTTAAAGACTTCCCTCGGTTCAAGTACTCTGTTAAAGTCTTTAATAGTATGCTGTAGGGCTCTCTCTCACTGTGGGACACAGGCATCAATGATGTGCTATGCAACTTTAGCTTAAACCTCCAAATGGTCTTTGCCTTCGTGCCAATGTGTTAATGAAGCCACATAAATTGCACAGCCTATTTTTGTTTACTGTGAGGGCAAAGGAGGAATGTGAATGGGTTAAAATAAAGTCTCTGCATTCAGCAAGAGCTCTGGCATTGCTAGCCAATAAATATAGTGGAAATCATACAGCCAGCCTTCAGAATGGAAAGCATTCTTTGGATATTCTTTCCTGTTTAATATTTAATAAATAGAATACGCTAAGTAACCATGAGACACAGAAAAAAAGTGTGTCTCCAGTTCTTCTAATCAGAGTAGACTAATATATTGCAAGTTCAAATTTGTGAAGGGGCAGTGCTATCCTACCATCATCAAAAGTACTTAAATCATTGTTTCTGTGAAAATCTGTGAGTTAAATTCCATGCTGAAGAAGGTTGTATGTTAAGTAAAGACCTGGGCCTCATTCACCAACTGTTCTTAAGAAGAAATTTGTTCTTAAAACCCCACTTAGACCGTTTTCACCGTACACTACACTACACTAACACTTAACTACACTTCACTACTCTACACTACACTACACTTCACTACTCTACACTACACTAACACTTCACTACAATAACACTTCACTACACTAACACTACATAAAATAATAAAGAGTGAACATGAAATGAACATAAAACCCAATGGATAATAAAATGGAAAATTCAACCCACATAGTATGAAAATAAATAAAATCAATCCATTGTAGTGTCCTTTTATTTTTGGGGTTTCAATTATGCAATACGTTTGGTCGAGAGTGCTGTCGTTCCAATAATGGCCCCGATCAGCTGGTCCAGCTCAGATAACTCTGGGCAAGCCTGTCCCCCTCTAGTGGTCTGCGTCTCTCTTCTGTGTTTGACTAATTATCTTTTTTGGCCATTATTTTTGCTTCCTTCTCCGGATACAGCGTTCACTGAACGAGTTATAGCATCCCATGATACTGTATACCCACTACTGATGCTACTAAATATGAAATGTCATACCTGCAGCAATACCTCCACTTTAGAACTACTCCAGTTTTTTTTTTTTTTTTTTTTTTTTCGTTTGGAGTCCGTTGCTTCATCGTTTTTTTGACTTTAACTTCTCTTAACTTTTTTTTCTTTTTGATTTCTGTGTGGGCACATGGCCCTGCATGGCCTTTTATGGGGATTGGCAGAGCATTTACCTATGCTAATTAGGAACAACTGGAACGCGCTTTCAATTTACGAACACATGGGATTCATCATTGTAAGAACACAGTTGCAAAAAATTGAGTGGTTTAAGAACGTGTCATGAATCCGACGTAGACTTTTGTAGGACTTTTCTTAAGAACAAATTTAAGGCCCAATGTGTACAAAGATGTGATAGACTGAAGTATGCATTGTCGGTGAAATTGGCTTACCTAAGATTTGTCTCACCTAATTTAAAACGGTCCTCTTGTTATGTCCAAATTACATTATTTACGTTTAAAAATAATATCAATTCGGTAAATACCTCAACTTTGGTATGGCTGTAAGGAACTGTATTCCTGTCACTGGAAAATAAAATATATCACTTACACATTAAGAAGTTAGGCTCAAAAAACTTTTATTTTAGAATAAAACCTTCCTTATTCCATTTCTAAAGAATACAGGAGCTTAGAGAAAAGGCTTCCTGCTTTATTTGGCTCAGTCCGTACAGGCCTCACATAATGCTCACAGGTGCCATCTAACGATTCAATTTCATCTTCCCTGGTTTGACAGATGCTAGCGGTGCTGCACTGAGCAGGTCTCAGGCTTTGGAGGATTACTGGAGCGATCCACTGCAGAGCATGCCAACAGAAGATGAAGACAACTAGAGCCATCAAACGAATAAGGGCGTTTCATACTCGTGTGGCAGTTAAAGTAGCGTTAGCGCCTCCTTTTGGTCAAACTCATAACACCGCTATTGAGCTCCCCACATTGCCTAAGGACATTTAGTGAGTATGCAGAATCATTTAGATGTGTATACTTGCTTGAGTATATGAGCATACCTACCCAGCAAAACCACATGATTCAGCCATTCCAATAGAACGAGTCGGGGACATCGTATTTGGAATATTACAAACCTTATTTCATGTTTCAGTAAAAACCTGCCGACATTGAAATTAATATTCAATCTCTAATACGATTACCAAATTGCGGAAGCACAAAAAGAGAAAAAAGTGCATATTATTGAATAAAAACTGTCAAAATAAATTTTTACACACATTTTTAAAAACAGAAATTACACTCATGCCTAGGCTGGATTTTGATGTGGGCCTCTCTCAGCTATTCACTAACCAGCACCTCCTGTTAGTGTCCCACTCTGATGTGGGTGGGAATCAGCAGGGCCTCTCTCTGCCCTTCACTAACCAGCGCCTCCTGTTAGTGTCCCACTCTGATGTGGGTGGGAATCAGCAGGGCCTCTCTCTGCCCTTCACTAACCAGTACCTCCTGTTAGTGTCCCACTCTGATGTGGGTGGGAATCAGCAGGGCCTCTCTCTCCTCTTCACTAACCAGCGCCTCCTGTTGGCTTGCCGGGCTATGGTAGTTAGGAATCAAAAGGGCTTCTTTCAGTTCGTCACAAACTGTCATCTCCGAAAACATGATTACCAATAATTAATTAATTGTTGTTTTTTATGATAATTACCCTATAATTCAAATTGCCAGCAGGCTGTCGTGCATCATACAAACGTACCAATTTAAACCTATTTCTCTGGAATGTCAGTTGTGATTTGTTGGAGGAATTAGGGCTGTGCTTCCTTTTACCCATGGATCCCTTTGCCCTAGTTTTTATTTGAATGCCTTTTGAGGTATTGGAAAGTGAGAAAAGAGTAGCAGTAGACATTCAGCAAGTAAAATGATGCTACCTGTAAAAAAAACTCATGATGTAATATATATCAAGCAACATCTACAAGACTGAGATCCTCCTATCCTAGATATAAAAATTTTATATTTATTTATAAAGACAACTTCTAAACCCATTTAATCTCCAAGGAACAACAGCACCCGTCCTGAGACCAGAACCATCAAATTTCCTAAGTCCCTAAGCCTGCATACCTAAGGTCATTTTGGTTAGGGGAGGCAGTACCCACAAATTGTGAAAATAAACCAGTTTCCGTACCATGTCCGGGTGTCGGCTTTCCTGCTGTCCTGAGATCTTTTATGTATATGGGAGACGGATGCTTCGATGTGACACTCATTATGCCGGTTCTTTGTCTGGCCGTCTCTGGGTGTGACACGTGTCCCGATGAGAGGGATTGTTGCATCTGACAGCATGTCTGCAGGAATCGTTCTACTGCTTCACTCGTTCTCTGATGAGGGGGGCTGGTGGCAGTCCACCTGCTCTGATATACATTGTCACTGCAGTGAAACATTTGTTTATATTTTGCTTCTGGTAAATTCTTGTTTATAGCAGTGTTTTTATATAATTCATTTAGATAGTATGTAGAATTATCTGGGCATAATACATCTTAATTATTAATAACATTTGCGATGTGAATGGTATTAAAAATATAGACTTAAAGAATGTTTTTTTATTTACCTGACAAGGAAACACACTCATTTTGGTGTAAAAAAGAATAGCCAGGCACTTGTCCGTAATGAATGCGTTAAGGAAGCAGATTATAACTCCAGAAGGGTTGTCAAACTCATGATATATTTTTATTTGCTTCCTCGTGGCCAGATCTAAGTAATTTACAGAGCATGATCGCTATTACAATTTATGCATTCGTGAATGGCCTTGTCAAATTAGCCCCAGTATCAACATTTCTCAGGTGAGAGACATAAAACTGTCTTCATACTGGTAGACTTCTGTGGAGGTCAGAGAAGTCCTTCATGGTCTTCCAATCTTCACTACCACAGTCCTCTTAACTTTTAATCAGCATTCTAAACCACTAAATCACCTTAAACTATTTTGTTTTGGTAATGCAGTAGATGTGTGAGCTGGAAATGATTTGGGTATTCATTTATTTCAGCCTTTACCATCAGGGTGAAACAAATTTCCCATCAGTGTAAGAACCATTCATTATTACTTTATTTTCAATTATTGACCGTAGGTAATAGTCTCTCTCAGGATGAACTGCAGGAGAGAGTTCTTCAGGTTTCTAGTTCATTAGATATATAGGGAATTTTTAAATGTGGATTGTACTTGCTATGCAGTTGGCACGGTTCACCTTCACCTCTTCTGTTACTCATTCACGGTTTTTTTCAATCAATTAATTAATCAATTAACATTCCACTAACTCATGTGCATGTGTTTAGTTAATTCTTTGTTTTAATTCGCCCTGCACCTTCCAATTTGGTTTTTGTTTTCCTTATAACCCTGTCAGAAAGGTTTGTTGTGGGCAGTCATTGTTTGGCTTTTGTGGACCATTAAAGCGCATGGTTAGGGTGGACTTTGATTGAATCTCCTTGCCCTGAAAGCTGTATCTGGCTGGGACTTGGGTTCATCCCTGCTCTGGTGCCCTGTACTGTGTGACAGCGGTTTTATCAAAAATATATGTAATGAATAAAATTGTTTTCAGACTGTAATTGCTTCTGTTTATTTGCTTCTCTTAGCTGCTCATTTACACATGCTTGGGTTTCTCTAACCATTGGTCCCCCTACATTAGAGGGTCTGGTAACCTCTAAATATTAAACAAATGCTATCAGGATTACTGATACTAGTGTTGCAACTAATAATAACATTCTTGACTCAATGCATCTTCACTAAACCCTTAGAAACTCAAATATATATATTTTTTATCAGTGTAGTGTAGTTGAGTTGACTGGCTAGCAATACTTGTCAGCTAAACAATCCATTTCACAATTTGACTAAAGAAAAGATGGCAGATGGTCCTAGAATGTACCCTGAGATAATCCATTTCACCTGGCTGCCAAAGGTAGACCAGCAAATAAAAATATCTGAGTGGCAGTCTGAGGACTGGTCGCAGACTCACCGAGGGGACTCGGTATGAAAAGAGATAGGGCCTGTGGAGCACTGCTTGCAATGGAGGGTGGGAGAGGGGAAACAGTCTGAGTCACCGGCTGTCACACTTTGCTCCTTCCTCCTAAATAATGCATCCTTTCCACCACAAGCATTTATTGAAATATTCAAATTCACGGCATACCAATGTGTGTTCCAGTAATATCACAGCCGTTTCCAAAAATTACCCGTAAAAACAGGTACCAACCCCATTTCAGCCTCACTGCAGTACAGCATGCTTTCGTCTGATGGCTCATCTCTGTGCTGCCACTAAACTCAAGCTGAAACTGCAGCCATGCTCTTATGGTTACATATATATCCCATAGATAGTCTACAGAGTCTACAGGGAGTCCTCTCCCCTCCAGTATTTATTCGGTCCGGGTGGGCTTACACATTGCGGATTTACTGAGCCAGTGTTTCTATAAGACAAATAAATGAGATATTCTTGCACATAAGGAAAAGCTGCAGCTTCTCTGGGTTTCCTTGCGTAAAAGAAATCCAAAATGAAACTGTTTTTGACAGGTACGCCCTACATTGTCATGTATCTCATCATACTCCTGCGCAAAGTTCGATGGGGAAAAAAATCCTGGAAAAAGGAGACGGGATAATGGCCATGATGAATTGTTAACGGATGCAGGTGGACTTTTTATTGGAAAACATTGATGCCTTGCGGTGAATAAGGAAACAAAGTATTGGTGCTGATAAATCTTTCACTCTTTTAAGACATTAGAACCATAGATATGCCAGGGTGACTGATGTTATTTTTTTAAGTACATATCACAACAGCATTTCTGGTGTTGCCACCACAGAATTGACACAAATTCACAATATCTGACATCTGTTTTCATTATAGTAAAAAATTTAATTAAAATAAATGACACTTATGTAATCTTTGAATATATTGTTTGCATATTTTTAAAGGTGATCAAATTCAATGTGAAAAGTAATTTTTTCACAATACGGTATGAATTGTATGCCTTAATTAACTAGTCTTAGCTGATAGTGGTGATTTGGTCCAGTTAACCACTGATGCATACTCCCACTATTCACGACTCACATGGCTACAATTTGGTGGAACGCCCTGCCTGAGACCATCAGACAATCCAACATTTCTGCTAACTGATTCACCACAGTCTTGAAATCATCCTCCCCATCCCCACAGGAACTGACTGCTGTATTTATGCTTATGATTATTTTGTAATGTATGTTATCTCCTTTGTAGCACTAGTCTTTGTACTTTCTTGCAGTATTTGTCAGTAAGGCATGGTGGCTCAGTGTCTGTTATTGCACATTAACCCCTAATCTGCTGTATTTTTGTATGTCACTCTGAACACTCTGCTAAATGACTAAAATGTACAATACAACTGTAAATTGTTTGGTTTTAGTTTAGTTTTAATAATGGATAAAGAGTAAACATCTAAATTACTCAAGTATTTTAAATTTTCTTTACAGTGCGCAAGTTCATTTTGGTTGTCTTAAGCTAGCGTATTATTGGCACGATGAGTTAACTTTTTTCCGCTCCTTTTTGAACCCTTATGATCTCATTATGACTGCTTATTAAATTATCCCAGTACACAACGGAAAACTTAATTGTACAAAGTCATTAAAATGCAGTGTACTTTATAGAAATGACTCACGTAAAGCCTCCTGAGTGGCTGCCAGATCATTCTGCAGATGTCAGGCAGACAATATGGCACTGTGATCAGTGCTCACTCTGCAGGCTGCATCTAAACAAGCCGTGAGGGCCTGGCAGCTCTCTGCACAGAAACGTATTCCCCAATCCCACACCTGTCAGCATAAACACCTGTGTTAGCGCCCACTTTCATCTCTCTTGTTTACCGCAGCTCTGATCAGTTCAGTTTTGTTTGCAGCATTCCCTGATTAACTAGGCATAGCAACTGATATAACACATTTGACAGGTTGATGTAGTTCATTAAAAACTACAGTCTCTTTTTGAGTATGGCAATATCAAAGATAAACCCAAGTATATATTCCAATTTCCGTTTGTACTGAAGGGGACCCGATCCATTTTCATCCCTAGGCCGTCGTGTATAAAACGGCCTATCATTTGTTTTTATAAAAATCTTATTACCAATTGTCAATTGATTTCACTATTAATTGTATACTTATATCTGGCTACCAGCAGTATTTATCATTATTTATTATTATTTTACCTAGGCATGCATAGTGTATAAACTTTCTAATGTTTCCTTTCCGCTAAACGGGGACGAGGATTTCAGGATGAACGCGGTAGCTTATCAGTTTCTTCTCCACTACACAGGGACGAAGATTTCAGGAAGGACAATTGTAACTCATCGGTTTCCTCTCTGCTACACGGGACGAGTATTTCAGGAAGGACAATTGTAACTCATCGGTTTCCTCTCTGCTACACGGGACGAGTATTTCAGGAAGGACAATTGTAACTCATCGGTTTCCTCTCTGCTACACGGGACGAGGATTTCAGGAAGGACAATTGTAACTCATCGGTTTCCTCTCTGCTACACGGGACGAGGATTTCAGGAAGGACAATTGTA
>JAOVYW010073655.1:0-19636 GCA_025775045.1 Hiodon tergisus
AGCCTTAGCGCCTTCAGCAGCCCACCACAAGTTCCACAACCTGAGGCTACCGTTAGCCTTAGCGCCTTCAGCAGCAGCAGCAGCAGCAGCCCACCACAAGTTCCACAACCTGAGGCTACCGTTAGCCTTAGCGCCTTCAGCAGCAGCAGCAGCCCACCACAAGTTCCAACCTGAGGCTAGCTTTAGCAGCAGCTCACAGTGGATTTACAAGGCAGCTGACCAGGCGTTGTTGGGGGAAATCCACAAGGAGGTTCACGCTGTCCTTATGGGTCGAGGGCCTGTTGCCTTTCACAACCGAAGAAGCAAGTATCCACCCTCAACCCGTGATAGGGGTTTGGGAGGTAAAGTCCCTCCCTAATGACCTGCTGACCTGTCATCTCTCAAATGGAGAAAAATTTACCAGCTGAATTAAGCTACTTTTTGTATATACATGTATTAAATGTCAATATCCAAGCTCACATTTTGGATCAAATGACCCAGAGATGACTTTCCTTGTCACTGTATTAGCACCGAGCTGTACATCAGCAATAACAGACACACTTTTTGTCTCACTTAAAGTTAAAGGCTTTTAGTCACGTTGTATTGTAATCGTTACTTTCAATGGTTATTTTTTCATTTTTCCAGTGAGGTACAGTACCCTCCATAATGAATTAGAGCTATTCTGTATATGCCCAGTATACTATGTCTGATTTATTAAAGAAAGAAAAAAAGCCTGTTGGCTAGGGGCCCATCAAACATTTGTGCCCAGGGGTCTGTATAGCTTGATGATTCGGGCCTGTCCAGGGGCATACACAACCACGCCATGCAGGGCTGAGCTGCAGGGGCATACACGCGCACACACAGAGACACATGTGCAGCCAGAAACTTGCAGAGATGCACTGTCTTTTATATCAGACCCCTAGTGTGTAAATATTGCACAAACGTTTACTGTTAACATTTATTATCTTTCAATGTTCTGATGTTGCTGAATATTATAAAATAATATGTTTTAAATGGTTGCTTCTCCTATGTTCAGCTCGAAGTGCTGCCTTTCAAACAAAGTATTTTCCTTTTCTCTGTTTTTTTGCGATAAAGCTTATTTTCAATTTCAACAAAAATACATTTCTTTCAGAATTATGTTTTTGGTTTCATATAAGTAGGGTATGAATAAATATGGAGCACTATAAATGTAACCCCAACATGTATTGCATTCCTTTTCATCCGATTCCTTTCATTTTGATATGCACAGGATATGAAGCCTGGTTTGTGTTTCTTTACTATGAACTATTTCCCTCATAGCCTAAGGTTTCAGGTTTTAAGCCTTGCCATACATTTTATCCTTTACTAATAAATTTAGTAATAAAGGCTTAGTTACATTGTATTTACAGATACAAATTTAAGCTTTGTTTCTCTGCCAAAGGTGTAAGATTTTCATAATCTTGGGCTTATGCCTTCAGTGTGCAGTGGCTCCGATCAGCTCCCCTGGGGGGCCCTGCCTGCCTACCTGGACACACAGTGGGGTAATCGAAACAGCAGTCCCTGGTCCGGTGGCAGCTCTCATCACAGTAGCATGTCCCATACACCCGGTCCGACCTCCAGTCGGTGCTGGAGCAGGCGGAGTCCGTGCCCCTGCAGCACCGACCGGAGCAACCTCCCTCCGCGGGGTGATTGGTCCCTAGTAGAGCCAGCAGCAGCAGCAGCAGCAGGCGGGCCAACGACCCCATGCCCCTCGGCCGGGTCGGGGGAACCGGTTCCAGGCCCGCGGTTAGGAAAGGGTCCACAGTCGGCTCACTCCACTCCCATTCCGTCCGTCACAGATGTAGGAGGCAGAGTTGCTAGCCGCGCTGACTGCCAGTCCTTGTGACCTGGAATTCCTTCCCTCACGACCCTCTTGTTTACGCGGAGAGCGAGTTTACAGGGCGTTTCTTGCAGAGAAAAGCTCCATTCTTCTGCTTAGTGCAGCAGGAAGTGTTGTGTCTCTTCAGCGAAGCAACAAGGTTTATACTAGACACACTCACCAACAGTATCCCTTGTTTTTATATGTTTCTTTCTCTCTCTCACCCCCATCCCACACACCTATCTCTCTCTCTCTCTCTCTCTCTCTCCTCCCATGTCTCTTGCCCCAGTGCCATGCTCCAGTCAGAACAGTAAACTGAGCATAGCCCGTTTCTGCAGGCAGGAATGTCAGCCTTTGGCTAGGCTCCAGTTTGCCAGGCCTAACAATGCTTTCATGTAATCTCCTTGTTAATGATGCCCTAACATATATTCAATAGGTATGATGAATTATAGTCCCACTGACCATTTCCCTACTCCCAGCATGCCTCTCTGTCACCTCAACTAATTGTAAATACACTAATCATTGATACCTGTAGCCACATCTGACCAACAGTAAGGCACAATGCTTGTTAACACCGTTCAGTGTGTTCACCACTGAACCAGCACCAGAGTCAGGGCCTGGTCCCTCCGCTCTGCGGTCGTCCCCTCTCCGACAGAGCCTGGTCCCTCCGCTCTGCGGTCGTCCCCTCTCCGACAGAGCCTGGTCCCTCTGCTCTGCGGTCGTCCCCTCTCCGACAGAGCCTGGTCCCTCTGCTCTGCGGTCGTCCCCTCTCCGACAGAGCCTGGTCCCTCCGCTCTGCGGTCGGCGCCACCCTGGGCGCGCTTGGTTGCACCGTCTGCTTCCGGGGTTAACATTCAGCTGCCTCTCTGAGCTCACTCTCGCTGACAGGCTCGTTGAAATAAATGGGCGCTCGGCAGGTGGTGCGGCACAATCCTGGGAGGAATGAAAGTAAGTGTCGGCTGAAGCCGGGGTGAAAGGAAAGCAAGATAGGGTATTACCAAATTAGGAACTTTACAGCAGCGGCATCTGGTCTCCTTTGATGTCTCCGTCCATGAAGCAGACAGTTGGAGCTGCAATAACAGCCATCAGCATCAAAAAGATGGAGACGTCTGAGTAATAAACGAGGAAAAACACAAATTCACTCATTGCTTCAAGCAGGCAGCTGATGTTTTTTTGGGGGTTTTTTTTTGTTACTTATTCCCACTCGCATCGTAATTGAGATGCCTTAAGGTCCCTTTGACAGCATTGAGCTTGACCCCATAAGACATGTGAAAATAGAAGGCTAGGATGTAGTGACTCACTTTACCGAATAAAACTAGTGGACTAACATAGTTATGGCAGCTAACACTTGAAAAATAATGCCAAGTGCATGGTCAACCGTGCCCTCGGGAAACAACCACGGTCAGGATCTGATAAAATTGACTTTCCTGATGTTGTAATAGAAAATGTTTAAGATCATTTTGGTATTGCTTCCACACTGAGGTAGCCAGAGAAACCGGAGTAAAGTCCGTCTGGGTTTAAAGTTAAACAGTGGCTTCCCTACCTTTCTACCTCTGTCTCTACGTCTTCGGTTTTCTCATCCATGCTGCTGTTGGATTAAATTGCGATTAATTTTGCAGGAATGAAGTTAGATAGCACTGGAAAAAAACCTGCAGCTCTATCTTGAAGGGTTGTGTTCTAAATACACTTTTCAAGAGCAGTACATACATACCTGAATGGCCAACAATTAACTGAAAACTCTGGATCTTAGCAAAAAAAACTAAAGGTGTTGGCCATTCTGGGTAGGAAATTTCCAGAAAAAGACATTGAGTAAATACACAAAGCGGTATTCTTCTGATATTACTTGTGATCCCAAATGCTTTGGAAGTACTTCCTATCCCAGGGCAGGTATGGGTATAACCAATGACACTGAAAAGCAGCGGGATAAGAGAGACAGGTGTAGGTATAACCAATGACACTGAAAAGCAGAGGGATAAGAGAGCCAGGTGTGGGTATAACCAATGACACTGAAAAGCAGTGGGATAAGAGAGCCAGGTGTGG
This sequence comes from Hiodon tergisus, assembly GCA_025775045.1. Taxonomy (NCBI): domain Eukaryota; kingdom Metazoa; phylum Chordata; class Actinopteri; order Hiodontiformes; family Hiodontidae; genus Hiodon; species Hiodon tergisus. The sequence continues at coordinate 3,857 of JAOVYW010073655.1, forward strand.
GTATAACCAATGACACTGAAAAGCAGCGGGATAAGAGAGCCAGGTGTGGGTATATCCAATGACACTGAAAAGCAGCGGGATAAGAGAGACAGGTGTAGGTATAACCAATGACACTGAAAAGCAGTGGGATAAGAGAGACAGGTAGGGGGTATAACCAATGAAACCATGGTAGATGTGGGCAGAACAAAGAGCAGCAATTCTCTCCCAAATGCTTCTCTCCAGTTCCCAAGACTGCTGTGTCACTGGGGTGAACCTCTACCTTGGGGACAAAGGATCTTTCTGCACATGATGGCTATTTGTCTGTGAGAGCTTGTGTGATATCATTTCAGCCAACCTGCTATTTACAATTTTATATCACTCAACCGTGGAGAACCTTCAGGGAATCTGTCTTTATCTGGGAGGTGCTGATCATGCTTCAAGACTTTTCAGTCATGCAGAATTGTGATGTGAAGAGACCATGTGATCTGTAAATGTAGTGTTATCCCCTCCGTTTTTGAGTTAACTCTACTGCAATAACAGACCTAGTAAATCATGAATTGCAGTTGTTTGGGATTCTAATTCCTAAGTCTGTTATTTTTTGCCCAACATCTGAGTGAGGGTAGACACGTGACGCTTATCTGGACCTTTATCAGCTATCTGCTTCAGTGTCCATTCATACGCACCCACACTGCTTAACTCTCGGTGTGAAGTTGTGCCGTGTTCACTGCAGTGTCGGGGCGTGTTAATGACAAGTCACTCTCTGGGTAATCACAGTAGTGCACATAAGTAATTTTTGAGTCCCCCCAAGACACCCATCCATTATTATTGACCATTGTTTAGTTTTTTCCTGTGCTCTTCTGTCTTTTACAACTTTGAAATGTTTATCTTTGTAGTTTTCTGGTTGCGTGGACTTTTATTAAACATTAAGGAGGATAACACTTGAACAATGTTTTTTTTTTCTTCCAGGAAGAAGTAAAGGGCTCTTCTGTCTGAGCAAGAGAGAGTCGACTGATGGGTGTGTGGTCCGAGTGACTCTCAGGGTTCCAGGAAGGCGTAAGAACAAGACCCTTGAAGGTGTGCAACACTTCCTGAGAGCCAGGAGTTCCCCTGCTTTGAAGGTCCTCTAGCACTGGACATTTTTCAATATACATGTTCTCCCTGGACAGAATGATCAATGAACATAAAGTTCACCATTATGGTTACAACCCCCGACTGTACCAGTGGTATTCTGTGATTAAAGTGCAGTCAACTCCCTTCAGAATGGTGTGAAAGATTAAACCCTATTATTCAAATAAATAAATAAATAAATAAATAAAATACAAATTTCTCCAGTTGAACCAAGACAAAACCGAGGTCTTAGTCATTGGACCTAAAGAGATAAATTACTTAGACACCATGGACCTCTGGCTGTAAACTGCAAACAAGTAAGAAGTCTGGTGGTTTAGATGCTGAATTAAACTTTCATGTAAAAAAATGTAACCAAGACTTTTCACCAAGGCCATTTCGCACCCAGGATGATGCAGGGAGATCCACACATTTATCTCAAGGAGGTGTCATTATGGCAACTCACTATCTGGTTTGCCAGTTCCAACTATTGAAAGATTGAAGATGGTACAAGATGCTGCTGTAACAGTATTGACAATAGCTAGAAGGAGAGGCCATATCACACCCATGCTGTCATTTCTGCATTGATCAAATTTTTGAATAGGTGTTAAGATTCTATTACTGGTTTTTAAAGTACAGAATCGTTTAGCTCCTGAATACATTACAAATCTGCAATCTGATTACCAGCCAAATGGCAGCCTAAGATCAACCCAAGCCAACCTCCTGTGCGTTCCTAAAGTAACATAAACGAAGTGGGGAGGTTGCTTTTTATTTTTGCACCCCAAACCTTTGGAATGAACATATCAGAGGCACCATCAATTGGGATTTTTAAAAGCAAGAACTTACTTTTTTAACTTAGGTAACTTTTAAAAAAACGTATTCCTACGTAAGTTTACGAATCCATTGTTCACATATTTAGTTTTTGAATCTTATCTCTCATTTGTTTAAATTTTTCTTGCCTGATTTTTTTAATTAACTATATATTTTTAATGAATCATTACATATTGTAAATTATTTTGATCATAATTTTAATGATGGTTTGTCAAGCCCTTTGAGCTGCATGTTTGGAAGGTGCTATATGAATTAAGTTTATTACTATTAAAGTCATTACCTTATTCAACCATTGGTCTGCTGATTGGTGAGCCTTGTAAACCCACCAAAGGTACAGTGGAGCACAGTGAGACATCACCATCTGCAGTGAGGAGTTTGAACAGTCAGTTCAGCTGAGTAAGTTGTGTCACTTCCGCAGGAGAGGTTGTGAAAGTATGCAATAGCTGCAATTCCCTGTGTTGTGGAAAACTACTGGGATTGGTTGGTCTTTACTCACAATTGATTATTTTCACAACTTGGCTCTTTGTCTACGGTTTATGTATTACCCGCCACATGAAGTGTAAAAAACCTAAACAGCTAAGTAGTCACATCATTTATTTTGCACAAACTGACCATTGTGTTTGCTAGAAGTTTTCGGTGTGAATTTAATGCAATGGACAACTGGGCGTGGTTACTGTGTATCATTGAATGTGAGTATGCATAGCTGGTCCTTGATATTCTCTGTAGAACCGCTAACTGGCGATGATGTGCTGGCAAACGTGCCCACGACGTGCCCACAGCATCCTTAGTGTGTGAGAAAGAGCTTAGTCTGTGTCAGGGTTGCCACCACTGGCCAGAACATAGCATGTATAAAAAGTGGTCACTAGGAAAACACCAGATTAACTTCTTTAGAGAGAAAAAAGTCAAGAAAAATATATATCTGTTCTGTTTTTTGTTTTTTGTTTGTAGATTGTATTCATATTTTGATGTTCACCTTAAACTATCTGCGACAAAGCAGTCAAGCTAATTTGTTCAGACTAAAGCCTTGCAATACATCTCAGATAATATTCAAAGTGGCAGTCACTGTATAGCTAATTTGCTATTCAGCTAATATTTCAATATATTCAACTAGTCTTTACATCCTTTATTATATTTCAATCAACAATTTTTCCTCAGCCTTTCTTTTTTCTTCTGCCTCTCAACTGAGGCATCATATCTTTGGGTAACAGTTTAACTGAGTTACATTTAATTAACCTGTAAATAATATATATCTTGCTGCTGTCCAAGTTGCAATAATCACTTTGTAAAGCTGCAGTCTCTGGGAAGCCTGTCCCAACTGTACCTATGACTTTGGGCTGTTGCAAAAAATAAATACGAAGAGTTAAAATTAGACAGGTTTATATTACTTAAAAGGTCAAATTACTTTTTTGTTCAAAAGGTGGCCTCAACATCTTCTCATATGATGTAGAGACCCACGGTAACTCCACAGCCACACAGAACTCACGAAGAACTTGTGAGGGGACACAACTACCTGTAGTCCATGATATCTTACTGCTGAAACCATGGCACTAACCAAAACATGAACTCTTTAAAACTAGGCTGCAACTTACTGAACTTGACTGCAGAGTTATACCAATTTGTGGCATTCATCTGCAGCATATTATAACAATGCGATGAGAATCAAAAATTTGTATTAGACTTTTTCATGGAATACTGAATAATTCAATTAGTTGCACAGGGCACATCCCGCCTTTTATCGAACCACAGATGTCCTCTTGTTCTTAGGGGGATAATCCCTCATGTCACAAGAGGATCTTGCTTGCGATTAATTAGGGAGGCTGTAACGACTCCCGCTCCTCCTCTCCATATAAACATCTCTACATTTTCTTTAATCCATCAAAAAGGGGTTGCACTTGAACTCTCAAGACACTAAGAGAACAGCTGTTTTCGATCTGTCCATTGGTCCAGACACCCAAGAACTAGAGATAACCCCTTAAAAAGTGCCATCTGAAACAGGATGCCCTAGTAGAGAAAGACGACCCCTAAGAAAGCACCATATGAAACCGGGATTCCCCAATAGAAGGACCAGACCCCTAAGAAAGCACCATATGAAACCGGGATGCCCCAGTAGAATGACCAGACCCCTAAGAAAGCACCATTTAAAATGGGGATGTTCCAGTCGAATGACCAGACCCATAATAAAGCACCATATGAAACCGGGATGCCCCAGTAGAAACATCAGAGCCCTAATAAAGCACCATATGAAACCGGGATGCCCCAGTAGAATGACCAGACCCCTAAGAAAGCACCATTTAAAATGGGGATGCCCCACTAGAGAGAGACAACCCCTAATAAAGCACCATATGAAACAGAGATGCTCCAATAGACATTACTGACCAAAGGCCATCTAGTAGGTCATCTAGCTCAGGGGTTCCTAAACTTTTCCATGCCAATGCCCCCCAAATAGCATTAGCTTCTGGGCGGGGCCCCCTGTCTTTAAAAACCCATTGACAATACTACAGCAAATGTAAGAAAAAAAATGTGCTGAGGCCCCCTTGGTGCCCCTTGGCGCCCCCTGGCGCCCCCTGGCTGCCCCCACTTTGAAAACCAAGGACCTAGATGGCCTTGGAAGAAGGAAGGCTTGTTGTGCTGAAATTACAATGTTGTCTTTGTGATCAGTGGCCAGTGAAGGTCAAGATCATATTTTATAACTTTCTTTAAGCATAGTTATTTTTAAAATAAATTTTAGGTAACATTTAGGTAATACACTGCATTCTGCCAAAGTCTGCATGAAAAATCTATCTATAGAAAATATAAAATTCAAAATCACATCTCCAATAGACACAATCTTAGACACTAACTAGATTTAAAAAAAAAAAATACAAACTGCATGAAACATGGCCGAAAACGGAAGAAAGAAATTAAAATGAAAAGAAACATGTCATCCCTTCAATTATATATTTTTTAAAATTAAACTTGCTGACCAACAGCTGACCAATATAAACGGAGGACCACAACTATCTATTTTATAACTTTTGACTTTCTTTCAGTTCTTTGTGTTATATCACCCTGCAATGCTTTAGTACCTTTAGCATATCGGGATTTGGCAAACATGAGCGCTAACTATGAGTCAGCATGAGTCAACTATGTGTCCTCTCCAGACTGGCAGTGTTTCCTCTGGGGGAGTTCCTGTCCTTTTTAACTCATCACTTGATTTCAGGTTTGCAATTTAATTTGAAGGGCATATTTTTCAGTGCTCTGTGCTATTTTCAACAGTGATGTCTAAATGCAACCTGGAGTTTTATTGCTTGTCATCACATCCATTTAGTTCCTAGGTTTTTTTTCGACACAAATATTTGGAGTATAGCCAAGTAAAAATCTTAGATTTGGTTTGGAATGTGATGGTCCAACGTCACTTCTGTTTAAAATGTTTTCATTCTGGTCGGCCTTTGTGTTTTTTTCAGGCATGTTACCTTGAGTATCTGCGCCCTCCCCCCACTGTTCCCATGGAGATGAACAGAGCTGAAATAATAAACCACTTGTGGGCAGGTCCTACCACAGGACCTTATTAAAGGCCTCTTAGTTTACTATTTGTTTCAGGTCATTTTGTTTGACTGCACTTGAAAGGCCGGGTACAACTCGCTGCCAGGGGAACGTGAATACGGCCCCTTCACTTGATCTGAGCAAGGGGATGTTTCTAGGTCACCGCAAATCCCTGAAATACAGCCCTATCAGTTAATACGGGCTGGTTAACTCGTGATTTATAGCCGGCACTTTTGGCCCGGTTTTCACAATGACACACAAACGCACGAGTATCGTATAATAGTAGACTGCACCGGTGTGCTCGGCTGCGAAGGAGGGAAAGTTAGCTTTACGTCAAAGTCATGAAGCCTTGCCTGATGAAGGCCCACCAGGCCCTTTCAGTGTGAAACTAACCTCCATTCCTTCACAACGTTCAAGAAGAAGAATTTTAATTTAACAAACCACAACGTTTAGTATCGCTGAGTGCTTTCCCAGTGTTCTCCGCACCAAACTATGCTTACAAACCGGTCTTGTTGCTGACAGAAGACCAAACCACCGTGGGTGGGAGGTCAGAAACGCAGCTGGCTTCCCACACTCCCACCAGCCAGACAACAACACAGTGGGTCAAATGGCTCAAAAAGGAACAACCGTGTATCGCCCAAGGATGGTGCGCCAGGATTGGGTCAGGGCCGACGTTGCGCAGCGATAGTTTTGCACAAAAAAAAGAAAAAAAGAAACATTGACACAAAACGTACACACCAGGAGCATGTAAAAGTGAAAAGGGTGTCATGTATTTATTTGCACAATTAGCTCAGCAACGCTGTGTGTTTGTTTCTTCATCTAACACCATGACTCCCAGGGAGATATTTTAGTTTAAACAGGTGGCAGTGAGTGGGAAGAAATTACTTCTTTTGACATTTCAAAAACAGCAAAGATCAGGGAGTTCAGTCAGATGGCACTGACTGCAGATCATATAGTAATCTTTCGTCAGGCTTTTAACTGAGACAAATTAACTTCAATCCAAATATTTAAATGAGTCTTGTCATTTTCTAGCAACGTCAATGCAAGCTTTTTAGATTATATTGAACCTGGATAATGTATTACCATGAATGAGTGCTGATTGCAATGGAGATGGTAATGCCAATCTGTTTTGAATATATTTGTATAACTGCATTGATTTCCAGACTGAGGAAAATCCTCACTTAAAATGTAGAAGTTACCATTGTCCATCTGAATCGCTTATAATTCTAATTAATTTCACTCATCCAGTTTAGGGTTGCGGCGCACCACAGTCTAACCCAGTAGACACAGGGTGTGAGGGAGGGTACACCCAGGATGGAACGCCAGTCCATTTCAGGGCAGGAGACACAAAGGCACAGAGTGTGAGGCAAGGTATACTGTTGGGGACAAAATTCTGTCTGCTCTGGTCCTCGCGTGCTCTTTAATGAAGCAATAGGAGAAGATTTTGAAGTTTCTCTCAATCAGTTTTTTTTCACACCAGTAGAGTATACAATGATTATTACAGAGCTCTGGGTCTGACTATGGTTTCCCTGACCAGCAACAGAGTGTGTCAGTTCACGAAGTCCGACCCGCTATCTGTCCCTGACCCAGTATTTTATATAGACATGACATTATGCTAAACAGGTTGTTGTCTTTTTCTCCTTGGGTGGGAAGGATGCTGCTCCTTCCCCGTTCTGACTCCCTTCCTTCGCCTACCCTCCTGAGTGTAACCTGAAACTCAACACAAGGACCAAAGAAGCACACACACCCCAACCCCCATGGCCTTGATTGACTACTGTGAGGCCTGATATCGCGTTGTTTTCCTGCCTTAGCACATTCCGGTTCTTTTGTATTTCTGTGTTCCATCCTTGGGGAGACAAGACATTAGTGGTCTTTGCACACATATTCTGTCTCCCATACCCAATATTTGTTCAGGCCATCCTGTTTTCCTGAAACTCTTGCATAATTGTCTGCTGCTCTCTTACGCATATATTTCATAAGCTTTATTAATGTTTTGCTTAATCATGCATTACCCTTACACATTAACCTTTTGCTAATCAGCGAGTATATCTAGAATATATCTAGCAGTATTTAGCATAATTTTTCTACAATACCAAAGACGGCACACCAGTCCATTGCAAGACAGGAGACACAGGCACAGACAGCCACAGGGCGTGATAATCCAGAAAATGGACCAGACACAACATGTAATCGTATATAATGGCATATATGATTTCAAATAACGATATAATTACAAAAACAGCATAACCAAAAGTCAGTGACCCTGCTGAAATGTCTCTTACATTCTTTATCGTATAATGCAAAGTTTGTTTTCCAAACCAGACGGCAAGTGGAATTCCAATTTAAAAGCAAAACATAGTTTCTTGTTTCTCTCACGTGCTAGCCTGTTCGGAGGGAAAATGTGTCATTATTTGCTTCACCCACTCAGTATTATTTATGTAACCGATTTCATGCCCACTTTGCATCACGTAATTTCAGGGAGGAAAAATTTGGGGAACGACGTTTTAATCAAACACTAGTACTGAAGTGTTACACTGCAGCAAGCACACTTGTGACAGTACCGTGAGAGGAATTAATGAATGCCGTGGCACATTCCTGCCTCTCCGAGAGCACTAGACCTTTTGCCATTAGAGGTGATGCGGCGGAAAGCCGGGATTGAGTCCCACCGCGATGGGAGACACACCCCTCATTCGCCACACTGGCGCTGGACGCAGGATTGACCAACACGTTGTAGGCTGAGATAAGGTAGGTCAATCACGTGGCCTCTGTTTGGATGGGCTATAGTGTGTGGATATCATAAGTAACTTTGATTGGGGGGTGAGGTGTTTGACCACCACTTCTATGACTTCTCGTGTGAGTTTTCAACATTTCACACCATAGGGGGCCGCACATAGGGAGCACGCCTGTGACCGCAACAGTCAGAGAGTGTTTGGTCACCATAGGGGAGACGCGGACCCTGCAGAGACATCGGTAACTTCGGTGCCTTTGGTTCAGGAGACCTGGGTTCGAGCACCACTGTGGATGAAAAACAACTCCTGTTAGCCCAAATAAAAAAACACAAGCGTTCAAATAATAATCAATTGTGCAATTTAAAGGTGTCAAGACTGATATTAATATAATTAAAAACAGATTATTCATACTTCAAAATTGATTTGCTGTTCTAGAGATTTACAGTGTTAACACTTTTTAAAAAGGTGAACAAAAAAGATACTGAAATGGTTTTTGGTCACTCAAGAGATGTCAGACACATTGACAATTATTGATTCAGTAGTATACAAATAAAGCATGAGATTACTTGGAACAAAAACTGGCATCCAGTGGGGTCTTGCCGACCACAATTAACAACAAATGCCAGGAAACCGGTGCAGACGGGCGTCTACAATAATCGCATACCTAGTACGCACATCATCACATGTTTCTGCTCTATGGAATTTTTGAGCAAACGGTGGTATTTTCCTTCTCTGCTGCTGACATTTTATGCTTTTGCGCTACTGTGCAAGACTGGAAACTACCCATCCAAAGCCAAACAACCATTTCACGGCCTCAGTTTTCTTTATGCATTAGTAAATAACAGCCCGTTGCTCAGCCTAGAGGAGGAGAAGTTCAAGATAACCTAATTCAGGCCTGAACTTGGGAGCTAGAGGTTAATTTCAGGATATTCTCTCAATGTGACTGTATGACAGTAGAGGATATGTTCTCAGACTGCTGTGGGGAGGATCGCTGTACACAGGTTTTGACCTTCGTTGGTGCAGATGGTAAAAACTGTACAGCCCTGTTTTGGGAGCACAGCTCTCAGCCTATTTACTCAGTTTACTAACACTCCTGCTTAAAAACGTGTAACACAAAGAATGATGGGAGAATGATTGGAGTAGTAAAGTACACAGGCGCGGATCTTCCGTGGTTGGATCTGATTGGCCACCCTGTGTGCGCCCCCCAAATTTTCATTGGCTCTTAGTGATGTCAATCATTGTTCACTTTGAATAGTCACTTTTGGGTGACCCCCCCAATTTAACTGTTGTTCCCCCCTGTGCCCCCCACTTGAAAATAATCTGGATCCCCCCTGAAAGTACAGTAATAATCAGTTAATGTGCTTTACACTGAAATATTCAAAAACGCCTCTAATAATAAGAAACACAGTTTTCCCATAAAAAAATATTTTAATGCAAAGATTTGGCAGTTTACACATCAGGGTTTTTCCTGTCGAAAACATGGAATACGGCTACAGCATTAATATAGTGTATAGCGATGAAACATAACACTCTTGAATTACAAATGTACTTTTAATTTATATGAGCATACTCATGTAGGTACTGTTATGTTGCGCACCAAGCTGACCAGCTTTTGCGGATGTCTATTAGGGTTCTTGCGTCTTGTTCTTCTTGAGCTTCTTCATTTTCTCCTGTCGCACCGTTTCCCCCTCCAGACAGGACATGTCAGAGAGCCTCTGAACGTAAGACGGGGAAGCTCCGCAGATGGGATCAGCGTAGATATAATCTAAAAGACAGATGAGTGGCAAGATTGGACCCCGATGGACAAATCTGGGTGTAGCGGTACCAGGAGAACGCTACCAGCCCGAATGCATAGTGCCGACTGCAAAGTTTGGTGTAGGAGAAATAATGGTCTGGGTTTGTTTTTCATGGTTTGGGCTAGGCACCTTAGTTACAATGAAGGAAAATCGTAACGCTACAGCATGCAATGATGTTTTTGACAATTCTGCATTTCCAACTATGTTGCAACAGTTTCGGGAAGGCCCTTCTCTGTTTCAGCATGACAATGTCCCCGTGCCCAAAGCGAAGTCCATCAGAAACTGTTTGTCGAGAGGGGTTCGGAATGATTTGACTGGCCTGCCCAGAGCCCTGACCTCAACCCCACCAAGCATCTTTGAAGATGAACTGTACTGCAAGCCAGGCTTAATTGCCCAGCATCACTGATGCTCTTGTGGCTGAATGGAAGCAAGTACCCGCAAGAATGTTTCAACATCTAGTGGAAAGCCTTCCGAGAAGAGTGGAGGCTGTTACAGCAGCAAAGGGGGGACCAACTCCATATTAATGCCCATGATTTTGGAATTAGTTCAATGAGTGAGTGTCCACATACTTATGGCCACATGGCTGAGAGACAGAGATGAGCGTAACTAAGCTGAGTATAAGAGATGAGCGTTGGTAAAACCGAGGAACAGGAATGAGTGTAGGTATAAACTGAAGGACAGAGATCAACATATGTGAAAACTGAGAGACAATCAGTTGAACTGGACCTGACATTTCACATATACAGTGCCCTCCGTAATGTTTGGGACAAAGACATTTTTTGTCTTCTGATTTTCTTCTGTACTCCAGTTTTAGATTTGTAAACAATTTACAAGTGGTTAAAGTACACATTCTCAGGTTTTATTATTTTATTATTTATATTATTTAATTTTCATACATTTTGATTTCATGTAGAAATTACAACACCTTTTACTGCTGCTTGAAGTCTGTGACTCATCTTCTCTGGTGATGCCTGGCCTGTACTGCAGCCATCTTCAGCTCCTGCTTGTTTTGGGGACAAGTCCCCTTAAGTTTTTACTTCAGAATATAAAAGGCATGCTCATTTGGGTTCAGATCAGGTGACGGACTTGGCCAGTTCATAATTTTCCAGTTTTAGCTTTAAAAACCTCTTTTGTTGCTTTAGAAGTATGTTTCGGATCATTGTCTTGCTGTAGGATAAAGCACCGGCCAATGAGTTTTGAGGCATTTGCTTGAACTTGAGCAGCTAAGATGTTTCTATACACTTCCAAATTCATTCTGCTACTGCCATCAGCAGTTACATCATCAATTAAGATGAGTGAGCCAGTACCTGTGGCAGCCATACTTGCCCGGGCCATAACACCCTCACCACCATGTTTCACAGATGAGGTGGTAATCTTTAGATCTTGATCAGTTCCTTTTCGCCTCTATACTTTGCTCTTGCCATCACTCTGATACAAGTTAATCTTGGTCTCACCTGTCCATAACACATTTTTCCAGAACTCTGCTTGCTCTTTTAATTACTGTAAACTGTAAACTGGCCATCCTGTTTTTTTGGCTAACCAGTGGTTTGCATCTTGCAGTTTAAACTCCGCATTTCTGTTCATGAAGTCTTCTGTGGACAGTAGTCACTGACACATTCAGACCTGCCTCCCGAAGAGTGTTCCTGATCAGTAGGACAGGTGTTTGTGGAGTTTTCTTCATCATGGTGAGAATCCTTCTGTCATCAGCTGTGGAGGTCTTCCTTGGCCTACCAGTCCCTGGACAATGTCTCTTACCATTTTATTCTTGTTTCTCAGTCTTATAATTGCTTCCTTGACTTTCATTGGCACAATATGCTCCTCATGATGACAGACGGCAACAACACGCTCCAGAGGTTATCAAAAGTCTAGAATGAAGACTAGATGCTGAAAGCTACCTGCACTGGTGAATCAATTAAACACATCTGAGTAATCACAAACATCTGCGAATCCTTCTGTCCCAAACATTTTGGTGCCCTGAAATGGGGCGGACTATGTATAAAAGGTGTTGTAATTTCTACATGTTGAAACCAATATGAAAATACCATTTAATAAAACCCGAGAATGTGCACAATGGTACAACTCCACGGCTGAGTAGATTATGGAGATTATATGACAAATTGAGCATCCTTGTAAGATTACTTAACAATTTGCATTTGAAGATTGAAAACAAAAAAATACAAAATGTCTTTAAATTAGAAGTTAATCAAACTTAATTTATTGCATATATCTTTGCAAGATTTATAGAATTATTTCATATCTAGACCAACTAAGGACTGTTAATGACAAGACAGATCCTGACAAATAAAATAAAGCCAAACTTACATTTCTGAAGAGCACTGATTGTGAACATACTGGGACGATTGTTAATTCTTGGTCTAGGAAATATAAAAAACAAAATGCAATTATTTATTAATTAATTGTTAATTCGATATTTGACTAATAAAATATCTGGGATACTAATCAGTTTACAATGACATAAACACCCACACAAGCATGTTATAGTGGCAGTGAGAGTATTCTGTTAGAAACATTAAGAGGTTTGTCATTGAGACAAAGTGGCAATACATTTTGCAGTAATTGCTTACTAGGTAGTGTGTGATTTACCCCAATTGCCCTCCGTATTTATTCATACCCTTGGTACCTGTAACTAACACGATTCAACCGAAATAAAATAATTATACTATATTTGATTTTTGCAAAGATAAAAATATTTCTATTGCAAAGAAAATATTCCTCATTGTAACACAAACACTAAGGTGACAAAAAAGCAACATGCTTCTTCATAGAATCGTGTGGCATTTATAGAACAGACACCAAAATTCAGATGTGGCCATAAACGTCTGTATGAAGAACACTGCAGGGGAAAGTGGGAGATTAATCTTCTTGAGAAGTTTTTATAGCCTAACCACATCAAAGTACAAAGTATTAAAGGACTAAGTTAAATACCTGGGTCATTGTGCCCATTAAATAATAAGTAATACTCACAGTGCATATAATAATACAGTGTGATTATCTAGAACTTGTAATTTATAACCTCAAAAAAAATTTCAGTAAATGAAATATCTTGCATTAACACTAGTTGATGTCTCCAAAACAGTGAGACAGAAGAGCCTTTGTCTAGTGGGGGAAGACTAAGTTCTCACTTGTATCACACCTGTTTTTGGGTATGACAAGGGAATTCGTGAATGCTCAATTAATAACCTAACATGAAATACAGTAAATAAAACAAGTACCTGTTTCTGTATGCTTCAGAAAAATCTGGCTTTCTGACAGACAGGGATGTGGTTGGCATCAAAATAGCTGGAACCGAAGTAAGACCATATCCGTCACAGGACCTCAAACGTTAACAAATGAGTTAATGTATAGTTCTTTTAACTAGAATAACAACATTTTTATAAGTTAATTATTACATTTACATGATATAGTACATGATGTAGTACATGGAAAAGAGAATCAAAATTGGGTCCCCCTACGAGGGAACTTCTTGTAAATCCCCGGTTTCATTTGTTTATTTTAGCATATATTTTCGTAGCAGACCCCCCCACCCCCCCTTCCCAGAGAGACTTATCCATTCTACAACTATATACTACTGAACAATATAAGAAATAGAGCTAGAGAACTAAGGTGAAGAAATCCCAAAATAACATATATCTGTTATGAAAAACATGTTCTAACTGTAGTCCTTTTTCTAAATAAACAGGGGAGGCTAGATAGACCGGGGCAGGTTTAAGATCTCTGCTCTGTACAGACAGCAACACACATTGCTGTTTCCCTTACAAAGGGGATTCAATTTAATCATTCTTTTCATCTATCTGGACTGACATTTCAGAGCTGCTCCAGACAGTACAGAGAGCTGATTTTACTAATTAGATTTCTCACATATTCACAATAAGCTGCTTACCCAAAGACAATTGGCTTGGAAGGGCTGTGGGAAAGTTTCTTGTGTAGCGCAAGTCTGTATTCCTGGTTGAATCGGTGAATGAGGTGATCCTGAGGAAGAGGTGGAATGAAAGAGTTTGGTTTGGAAAACCTCTTATCTGTAAACAGAGATTGGAAAATATTATTTTTTATTAATACAATGAAACACAGTTGTCATTTTAAGACAAATCTGCATACTCAACTTATTCTGATGATAAAACAAATTAGACTGATATGTTAATAGTAAAATGCCAGAATTCTGCATGAGTCGGCATAACGTAACTTGGTTCAAGCTAAGCGTCAACATAATGCTGAGTGCTAAGCACAGCTTTGCACAGCTGTTTTATGGTTTGTTTAATGTATAACACACTGTTTATTACAGTTTACATTCACTGTTGCAAAGTTTAATTTAGCAAGTTCCCACGTAGCTACAATATCCCTTCCCCATATCTCCAGAAATAAGGTTAAAAGAGTGCTATTATTGTGGCCACTACTGCAGTGACCCTTCCAGAGAAACATACAAATGCTGATAGTGCCATCTAACGGTAATATATTATATTGTCAACATACTCCGATAATAGGTTCTACTGTTCTACTTTCATGGTGTATTGAACCCTTCAAAAACACCTTTCCAAAAACGGATTGATTTTGTACAAAAATAAATGTACCTCTTATATTATACTTGAAATCTGATGGCTCGTTTTTCCATCCCTCGTTAAGCAGAAAATTCCGACCAGACGTATATTTTTCTGCAGTAATATGCTCTAAACTAAGCCTGGTAATCTTTGGTCCATCTTTTGGTAAAAAAGAAGAGAACGTTGACCTGCATGTCAAAAAGGGTACATTATTAGTAAAATTGTAGATAATTCACTTTATATTTTTAAGATAACAATATTAAAGGCATTTCAATTATCTTCATACGTACCCTTCAACAATACAGTTGGCTTGCAATCCTTTAACATCAGTCGATCCTACAATTTTAAAAAACCGATATGCAGCTAAATCATTCAGGATATAAAGTATCACCAGCCTACTTTAAAAAAATTTTTTTTATCTGAAGTAAACCTTACTTTGACAACACCAGTGTCTTGGCTTCCTCACTCAATAACACATTACTGTCGACGTTTATGCCACAGCCCTTGAATCTTACATGGTTAGTGACTTGTATATACTGGGTACCTGCTTTCTTCCTTCTCGTAGCGGTACATGACTTGGTCCCTCCGGTTGGTTTCGCTCCATTTATTCCCAACATTGTGCTTGCAACGTGTACAAAACCTTCCAAATTACTTAACGAAGCAGTTTGATACTTTTGGATCTGCGGTCAGTGGCTGAAACCGGTGTCATTGGAATTATCATTAACCCCCCCACTAGTCGCTGTTACGTAAAATGTCTAACAGAAAAGGTCGCAAAGTTTTCTTAGCTTAACAAATTTTAAAATGATAACGATCACTGTAGCTAGCGTAGAAGTAGCGTATTGTGTGCTAGTGTTTTACTTTTTTGTTATAAAACACATAGCAAGTTCTCTATTTTCGTACTGCCTTAGTAACATATTTTGTAATTAAGCTTGAGATTTAACTAATTGAGCTTCAACGTTGAATTCCTATACCAGCGGTTTTTCACATTCCTATTCGCTGTACAAATTGTAAACCAGTAACTATATATATATTCACCTATTATTTGTTATCTGCTGCCGAGCAACCATACAAGCGATCTCGAGTACCCGATTAACGCATGCGCTCTGTAACATAATCTGGTCTATTTACTGTTATACCCTTCCCGGCGTAATTGCCTAGTTATTTTTTTTTTAAATCACAAAAATGCGAATAGTAAGTAGTATATATATATATATTTTTTTTTTTAAGAGATGAGTTGAGAGAACTCCATGAAAATGTAATTATGGT
>JAOVYW010073656.1:0-19635 GCA_025775045.1 Hiodon tergisus
AGGCTATTCCATAGTAGTGGAGCTCTATGTGCAAATGCTCTTCCTCCAGATTTAGATTTGGTTATTCTTGGTGTACATAGATTCCCAGCATCTTCCGAGCAAAGTAATCTAGATGGGACATACGGGACTGTAATATCTGTTAGATACGAGGGAGTTAGCCCAATTACAACCTTAAATGTTAACAAAAGTAACTTAAAATCAGCCCGTAAAAAATTGTTTGCCTTTGAGTTGTTGTATGGCAGGCGGCCACGGGGCATGTTGGACCTCATTAAGGAAATGTGGGAGGAGGGTCCAAGCCCCAGTAAGAATGTAGTGCAGAATGTCATGGACTTCCGAACAAAACTGCACTCTTTGGGCCGACTAGCACATTAAAATTTGCTCGTGGTCCAAGGCAGACAGTGTGTGGCGTACAGCAGGGGGATGCACCTACGCACTTTTGACCCGGGCGAGTGTTCTAGTTCAGGTTCTAGTGTTACTCCCCACGTCCAGCTCCAAATTGTTGGCACAGTGGCAAGGGCCCTTTGAGGTCACACGGCGCGTGGGGGAGGTTGACTATGAGGTGGTATGCACTGACCAAAGGGGAGTGCGACAAATTTACCACCTTAAGCTGTTGAAATTATGGCACTCGGCCTACGCAGTCCAATTGGCGGCACCAGAGTGCCTGGATGACGACTAGGTCCTGAGGCTAGGTCCTTGACTCGTCTCCCGGTGTCCCTAGGTAACCAGCTGTCCTCGTCCCAGAGTGCGGAGGTCTGTCAACTGGTCCGTGAGTTTGTCTGTCAACTGGTCCCTCTGCCAGGTCGAGCACTATATCCATTCCCCGCCGGGCACCGTGGTTCAGACCCGGCCATATCATATTCCCGAGCACAAGAAAAAAGTGCTGGATATGGGTGTAATCGAGGAGTCCTACAGCAATTGGTGCAGTCCGGTGGTGTTGGTTCCTAAACCAGATGGGTTGGTGAGATTCTGTGTTGATTACAGGAAGGTTAATGCAGTTTCAAAGTTTGATGCTTATCCCATGCCTCGGGTGGATGAGCTGTTGGATCGTTTGGGCACTGCTCGCTTTTACACGACACTGGATTTGACCAAGGGCTATTGGCAGGTTCCCCTGTATCTGATGTCCAAGGAAAAAACTGCTTTCTCCACTCTGATTGGCTTGGACCAGTTTGTCACTTTGCCTTTTGGGCTTCATGGAGCACCAGCCACCTTCCAGAGGCTATGGACTGAACTGCGAGTATGCCGCTGTCTATCTTGACGATATGTCTGTCAACTGGTCCCTCTGCCAGGTCGAGCACTATATCCATTCCCCGCCGGGCACCGTGGTTCAGACCCGGCCATATCATATTCCCGAGCACAAGAAAAAAGTGCTGGATATGGGTGTAATCGAGGAGTCCTACAGCAATTGGTGCAGTCCGGTGGTGTTGGTTCCTAAACCAGATGGGTTGGTGAGATTCTGTGTTGATTACAGGAAGGTTAATGCAGTTTCAAAGTTTGATGCTTATCCCATGCCTCGGGTGGATGAGCTGTTGGATCGTTTGGGCACTGCTCGCTTTTACACGACACTGGATTTGACCAAGGGCTATTGGCAGGTTCCCCTGTATCTGATGTCCAAGGAAAAAACTGCTTTCTCCACTCTGATTGGCTTGGACCAGTTTGTCACTTTGCCTTTTGGGCTTCATGGAGCACCAGCCACCTTCCAGAGGCTATGGACTGAACTGCGAGTATGCCGCTGTCTATCTTGACGATATTGTTGTTCACAGTAATGATTGGGAGCGGCATGTGCGGCACTTGCAGGTGGTCCTGGGTGCTTTGCGGGGGGCTGGTCTCACAGCGAAGCCTGGCAAACATGCAATTGGGCAGATGGAGGTACGGTATCTGGGCTTCCTCTTAGGTGGGGGTCAAGTTCGGCCCCTTATCGACAAAACGGCGGCCATTTCCGCCTGCTCCCACCTAAGTCGAGAAAACAGGTGAGATCTTTCCTCGGGTTGGCTGGGTACTATCGACGGTTCATTCCCAACTTCGTCGACCTGCTCCCCTCCAGTAACTGCACCGGATGAAGGACACCAATTCTTGGATCACCCAGTGGTATCTCGCCCTGCAGCCTTTTCGGTACCGGGTGGTTCACCGGCCAGGGGCTCAGGACGCCGCGGTTGGGCAAGGGGGAGGGCTGTGTGCCGAACAAGCCTTTGGATCGTTCTTGGGGGGAGCTGTGTGCCACACGTCCGTCTCAAGTACACGTGCAGGAGAGGTCCGGGCACGCCCACCTGGACCGGCTGAGGATTGCGGTAATTATGAATAATTTAACAGCCTGCGATCCCTCAGTAGGTGCTGGAAGTCTGGAGAGGAGCCGGGCAAGAAAAGGACGGCACAACCAACAGAGGCTAACAAACGGGCGAACGGAGCCGGAAGAGTGAGGAGAAACGAGTTGGCGCCGGGAAAAGGGGAATGCTGACAGCGCCTTCATGATTTAAGTTTATCTGCGGGTTTCTGTTAGTTTGTTATTTTAGTTTGTTTTGTTTGGAGTGAACCCGTGAGGGGGATCCCTGAAGAGCGTTTTTGTTTGTTTATAACAAACAAAATAAATGTCCGGCAAGAAAGCTGAAGAACCCAGAAGTGTTTACCGATTATTTCCGAGCTAAGCACGTCGGCGTGCTACACACTGAAAATGGTCAAAAAATTATACAAAGGAGTTAAACAAAGCTTATTTAATTATTTTAAATGCTTCTTAAAAATACATTGTCCTCTTGTGTGACATCTTTGTCCTCTGGTGTGACAGTTACAGGTGTCACACCAGTGGACACTTCTGTCACACCAAAGGATGTTTCAGCCTTTTGTGTCAGTTAATGACCATGCTATACCTAGCTAACTTAACAGTTAGCAGGACACACTTGCTAAATTTTCCATAATTATGTACTTTAACATACAGTTTTTAATTAAAAATGATAATTTAGGGCTGTCAGACCAAAGGATAAAAAAACGTAACACTTTTATAGTGGTTTGACAGTTCTAAGACAAAAACTTACCACGTGCACATCATGAGCTTCACGGGGGCTTCAGTAACATGACCTTTAATGGGGTCCTTCAAATGAAGTTGTCCATGGAATTTTCCCAATTAAAATCAAGATATGGTGTCACTGGA
Source organism: Hiodon tergisus (assembly GCA_025775045.1). NCBI lineage: Eukaryota > Metazoa > Chordata > Actinopteri > Hiodontiformes > Hiodontidae > Hiodon > Hiodon tergisus. The sequence continues at coordinate 3,140 of JAOVYW010073656.1, forward strand.
GGACATGGTTTTCAGTATTTCATGTATCAAGTTCCTACACTTTTAGAAATATATGGATGAAATAAATGATTGCCATTTACTAAAATAGACACTTGTAACATTATGCCTGAGGTATTTATCAACATTTTTATGCTTGTCATTCTATTTTATAAAAGTTGTAATTTAGTGAACCATGCTTGAGACAGTCACACCATAGGACAATTTTGAGATTTGGCTTACAAATTTAAGAAACCTAATAACAAAGCAGTTTTTATTACAGGTCCTTGTAAAACAAAGAAATGTTTAACCATTTACTGCTCTTTAAAACATGACAATAATCATTATATTCATTTTTATCTTGTGTGACAGTGAAAGTGCCATTTCACGTCAACAACACATATATATATATATATAGTATATATATATATAGTAGTGTCTGCCAACGAGGCGAGGCACAGACGAGGCCGACAACCAGGGTTCAAGGGCAAACAGTGTTTATTAAGCCACAAACAAAACAAACAAACTAAAGAACAGGGTGGCTATCCCGATCCAAACTTTCCCTCAAGGCTGCGCTGCAGGGCTCTTCCTCCTCGGACTCTTTAAGAGATAGCAGCTCCGCAGATTAGGTCAGTAGAGCTAGAGACGTTTTTCTCTCCTTAATGAGCCCTGCAGGCAATTAGGGGAACGGCTGGCAGTTGTCCTTGCGAGGTGGGGCCTCCATGCTTCTGACTTGTTTGTCCAGCACATCCTACAGATGCTCGATTGGATTGAGAGCTGGGGAATTTGGAGGCCAAGTCAACACCTTGAACTCATTGTTGTGTTCCTCAAACCATTCCTGAACCATTTTCGCATTATATCCTGCCGAGAGAGGACAATGCCATCAGGGAAAACCGTTGCCATGAAAGGGTATACATGGTCTGCAACAATGCTTAGGTAGGTGCTACGTGTCAAAGTAAAATCCTCATGAATGGCAGGACCCGAGGTTTCCCAGCAGAACATTTCCCAAAGCATCACACTACCTCCGCCGGCTTGCCTTCTTCCCATAGTGCATCCTGGTGCCATGTGTTCTCCAGGTAAGCAACGCACACACACCTGGCCAGCCACGTGATGTAAAAGAAACATGATGATTCATCAGACCAGGCCACCTTCTTCCATTGCTTCGTGGTCCAGTTCTGATGCTCATATGCCCATTGGCACTTTCAGCAGTGGCCAGGGGTCAGCATGGGCACCCTGACTGGTCTGACGCACCCCCATACGCAACAAACTGTGATGCACTGTGTGTTCTGGTACCTTTCTATCAGATCCACCATTAACTTTTTCAGCAATTTGAGATACAGTAGCTCATCTGTTGGATCAGACTACACGGGACAGCCTTTGCTCCCCATGAGCATCAATGAGCCTTGGCCACTCATGACCCTTTCGACGGTTCACTGCTTTTCCTTCCTTGGACCACTTTTGATAGGTACTGACTACTGCAGACAGGGAACACCCCACAAGAGCTTCAGTTTTGGAGATGCTCTGACCCAACTGTCTAGCCATCACAATTTGGCCCTTGTCAAAGTCACTCAGATCCTTAAGCTTGCCCATTTTTCCTACTTCTAACACATCAACTTTAAGGACAAAATGTTCACTTGCTCCCTAATATATCCCACCCACTGACAGGTGCCATGATAACGAGATTATCAGTGTTATTCACTTCACCTGTCAGTGGTCATAATGTTATGACTGATTGGTGTATATATATATATATATATATATATACCCTATATATATATATATATATATATATAGTCAGGTCCATAAATATTTGGACATTGACAAAGGTATTAGTATTTTAGCTGTCTACCACAGCATATTTTTAGCTGTCTACGACAACATATCCTAAACAATGAACATGAGCTCCAAGTGCAGACATTCAGTTTGAGGGTATTTGCATCCAAATCAGGTGAACTGTGTAGGAATTACAGTACTTTTTTATATGTGGTGCTGTGATCTGCACTTTGAGCTCATGTTCATTATTTAATTTTTTTTTTAAAAACAGTCAAACATCGAGGACCACCATAGCCAAACCTGACAAAAACCTCTACCCAACTTTACCCCGAAGACAGTATCTACAAACCACAAACAATAACAAATGAGTAGAAAACTTTTTGCCTATTGTCCCCCATTCCCCTAGCTTATCAATGAGTAATGACAATAACACATTTTTTTGTTTTGTCATGCATCTATGAGTTATTTTTTCTCTCATTTGAATTTTAAAATAAGAAAATGTAACGAATAAATTCTGTCAGTACTTCAGCCTGAGCTGCGCTATTTTGTTTGTTTTTCTTTTTGTGTGAGCACATGGTTTTGGTTTTTTGTTTGTACCTTTCAGATTCCACCTAGGATTTCTGACCTCTGCCTGCCCCTGATTTTGAGAATATATCTTTGTTAACCCCACTTATCTGGGTCTTCTTCTGAGTCCTGATAGTCTCCCAGTTTTTATCTTTGAAACCAGCTAACCTGTGCCAGCTGAATAGATATCCCCAATTGATCAGATTCACCTATTATTTTTCTTACACGTTCATTAGCCATTTACAATCTCTACCTACCTGTATAGTAACCTTTATAGCTATATGTCATTGTCTAAAAACTGGAGTGTGGATTGTAGAATACCGTTACTTAAAATCCAACTTGTGTAAACAAGTAAACTTATTAATTAACATTATCCAATATTTATTGTACTGTTACAGGTTGGCGATGTGAGCTTTACATGACAATGTATTTGTATTTAATTTTTTGACATAGATTTAATATTTTCAGGACATCAGAGTACCACATAATGACCAAATTATGTTTAAATATTTAATTGTTTCAGAAATTATAATTATAGAATTGTTTTCAGCAAATGTATACATGGAATTGGGGGGGGGGGGGGGGGGGATTACTAATAATCAGTACAAATATTCGTATTTTTATGTTATCTTATAATAATACAGCATGCTCAAACGCAATTCATACAATATGAATTTGACATCAGTGGCTGATTCAGATTTCATTGGCAGGAATTGTACGATTTTCGTACCTGAACGATAAGCAATATTCCTTAGAATTTATTCTGGTAGTGTGGACTGAGGCCGCCGACGATTATGGTAGGATGTGGTGAAGTCCTTACTGTTAAGCAATCTGTCCTTCAGATGGCGACATATCCTAAATTAGTCAAGTGCAAATTATTAAGTTTGTCCTGACAGTTGTCCCGTAGCAATCATTTGACTACGAAAAAATGGCTCTCCACACGTTGGTAAGTTCTTTAAAATACGCATACAAAATTTTACGTTCGTCGTTGACATTGCAATTTTATAGAAAAAAGTTAAGTTACCGATTTAGTTGAGGGGATATTTACCAACGTGTAAACTGCTAATTCTTCCACCAATCTTTATAAACCGTTCAGTCCTCAGATACCGTCTTGTTTTGAGTTTGTGTGAGCTAGGGATAAATAAATCAAAATTATCTCTAGTCTTGAGAGTAGGGAACAAGGGAGTGTAGGTATCACGAAGGAAGGAATTAATTTGAGGATTAAAGTAATATTCTCTCTTTCTGGCTTCGTATGTCATGTGTAAATGGACATCAGATTAAGTCAAGCGGCATTCATTGGGCAAGACGGGTTAGGGTTGCCAGATGTTGCTGGAGCTCCACTTCAATGCCAGTGGCCCCCCCATCTCTGTCCACAAGGCTCCTGCTCTTCTTCTATCAACGTTTCCATGATGTAGAGAAGCTTATCAGCTGGAGCTCCTGGCTCAAGACTTCAACCCTGCGGCGAAAAAATGTGTACAGTCATGCATCCCGTACATATATATAGTGCCTATAAAAAGTATTCTCCCCCTTGGAGGTTTTTAGATTTTATTTTATTTTTATATTGAATCATAGTGAACTTCATTTAACTTGACACTGATCAACAGAAAAATACTCTTTCACATCAAAGTCGAAATACATTTCTACCAATTAATCTGACAAACAAATATTCAACACAACATAATTGGTTGCGTAAGTATTCACTCCCTTCAAGTCAGTATTTAGTAGATGTACCTTTAGCAGCAGATGTAGATGTAGATGCAGATGTAGATGTACCTTTAGCAGCAATTGCAGCCTTGAGCCTATGTGGATTAGGTCTCTATTAATCTATCAACTCTATCAATCTGGACACTGCAATTTTTCTCCATTCTTCTTTGCAAAACTGCTCAAGCTCTGTCAGGTTGCGTGGGGATCGTGAGTGCACAGCCTTTTTCAAGTCCATCCACAGATTCTCAATTTGGGTTGAGGTCTGGACTCTGACTCGGCCACTCCAGGACATTTTAATTGCTTTAATTGCTTTAATTGTTTTCGAAACCATTCTTGTGTAGCTTTCGTTGTATGCTTGGGATCGTTGTCTTGCTGGAAAACAAATCTTCTCCCCAGTCTCAGTCTCTCTTCCAGGATTTCCCTGTATTTTGCAGCATTCATTTTACGCTCTACCTTTACAAGCATTCCTGGGCCTGATGCAGAGAAGCATGATGCCACCACCACCACCATGCTTCACAATGGGGATGGTTTATTTTTGGTTAGGCTGTGTTTGGTTTGTGCCATTTTAGTCTCATCAAACCATAGAATCTTCTTTCCGCTGACTTCAGAGTCTCCCACATACCTTCTGTCAAACTGTAGCTGAGATTCCCTTTGGGGTTTTTACAATAGTGGCATTCTCTTTGCCACTCACATAAAGCTGTGACTGATGAAGAACCCGGGCAACAGTTGTTGTATGCACAGTCTCTCCCTTCTCAGCCACTGAAGCTTGTAAGTCCTTCAGAGGAGTCATAGGCAGATTTACTGCTGTGCCATACTTTTTCCATTTCTTAGCTATTGACCTCTAGTTAAAGGGGTGAATACTTATGCAACCAATTATTTTGTGTTTAATGTGTTATAAATTTAGACTAATTAGTAGAAATGTATTTTGACTTTGATAAGTTGTTCATTAGTATCATCTTAATGATAGCATCATACTTAAACATCCTCATCCTTAACATTTGACATTTTCAGCATAATTGCTGTTTCAATTCAGTGCTACTAATAAATGACCAAGCTACTGAATTCCAGTTTACCTCCTGTTTAACCTCACCACTGTGCCACAAATTTGTGTTCCAAGTACCATACCAGTGACTGAATAAGCTCCTTTCTGTTTTTATCCTCTTAGTTACTATGGTTACACGCAGAGGCAATATGGTGACAATGTTGCAGCAGCATTCTACATTCTGAGCCTGAAGGGGGGATTCAGGTGACTGTCTCCTGCTGTGTCCATGCATAGGTCCATTTGCACCTCTGTGCACCGCCCCTCTGTCTGTTCCTTGTTTGTCTGTCCATCTGTCTCTTTGGTCTCTCAGGTTTGCAGGGCAGTCAGAGTGGTTCCGGCCAGACACTAGGGGGAGGTTCAGCTGGGATTTTGTTTACTTCCGAGACCTCCCTATTGAGGAGGTAGACCTCAGCAGCACTCTCATCACCTACGCGGGACTTGACAACCTGGGTATTGCCGCAGCCTTCATATGCACATTGTACTGTAAACTCTCCACTCTACACACATGTACACGCACACAAATACTCTACACACACACACACACACACACACACACACACCTGAGAGCTGAGGCCTCATTAACTCCCCTGTCTCTTAGTGAGTCAACAACAGCTGCGCACTCTGTTGCTGTGCGACTGCTCTGAGGTGGACGACTGGTTCCTCTCCCGCCTGCACATCTTCCAGAACACCTTGGAGGAGCTACGCCTCTCTGGCTGCACCCGTGTCACTGTGGGGGGCCTGGGCGCCTTGCAGCATCTGAGGTACGCAGCCGTGCCTCTTTCACCGACCTGAAATTGTCTCTACCTCTCCTTAGACGGGCTTACGAACACTCCAAGGATGTTTCGAGCGGTGATGAAAGGATATGGAGTAAGACTGAGTTCTGTTGATTCTTACCCTGACGGAGGTTAACTGGTGACGCTGAGACCCTAAAACCTGACCACTGACTAGTCCAGACCCTGGCTTGCCGTTCAGAGGGTCAGAGGGCTTGCCGTTTATTCGTCTTCTTTTAGTTCCCTTTCTCTATTAAATAAATGTAAAAATTTCCATTGATATGTTTTGCTTTCATTTAGGTCCTTTTCATTTGCATATGAAATATTGCGTAAGTCATGCTGTGTTTTCTCTACAGCAGCTGTAGGGCTACTGTCCCTGAACTATCATGAGAAGTGGTTGTTAATAGCTCATCTTTTATCAAAATATGTCTCAACCTTGCTCCCCTCTCCTTCTCTGCATGCCAGGAAGCTGAGGCGGCTGGACCTGTCCGGCCTCTCCAGACTGCAGAACCCAGGACTGGTGCGCATCCTGCTGGAGGAGCTTCTGCCAGACTGTCACATCACCGGGGTTGATTACCGCCAGGGCCTGCTTCTTAAAGGGGCTGAGACAGACAGTGGCACTAATCCTGCAACGTGCTTGCCCACCGACGAGCCACTCGCACGATCAGACAGCCTGAAGGCCGCTTCCCAAACTAACTGTGAATAACAAAGACAAAGAGAAGGGGATCCATTACCTAACACAAGACAGTGTTCCTAATCAGAGTGGTGTGAAGGCCCATCTGTAGTGAGTCAAACAGCAGACCATAGCCAGTTAGTACATTTCCTCTAAAGGACAAAGTATTGTTTGAGACCTAATTAAGAATACCTTTGGAAACCAATGAGCATTTGTCCATAGGTTAGGGTAATCATATGTTAGTGCTGTTCTTCTAATGCTTAGTTCTGTAACAGTTTAGGTACATTAGTGGAAAATGGGTGCACAAGAATGTGTCTTTTGACGTGGACTGGAACTCCCATACAACAACTATATTCTTTCATTTACTCCTCTTTTTATTACCATTGTTTTTGTCCATTTTTCAGCTTAAATTAAATGTTTGGTAATTTTCAAGTCTAGTTAGCTATGTGATTCATTTTACGGCCATCATTGTCTCTTTGTTTCCCCCTCACTGCTATCTAGCTGGGTAATTCGCCAACTAGTTCACCACAGTTACACTTCAGTGTAGTACACTTTAATTTATCTTTATTAAGATAATTAATTTTATATGGACGATTTCCAACAGTTCATTAGTACCTGTTTAGTGTCAAAATCATATCGCTGTACCTACTCATTGTATGTATGTGCAATACTATTTTGTTACAGTCACCTCGAAACCACTTTATTAAAAATTGTGTTTTATTATCACACAATGTTTAGTTTAGGCCCTTTATATGTAAAACCTTGCACGTAGAAGAGTTTTTTATTTTATTTTTATTATTATTATTATTAATTCTTCCTATACCTATTAACACAGTAAGCTCTACCGTCTAAACTAAATATTGAGTCACAATAGAGTCAACAGGTCGGGGGGTTCGAAACATTTATATATGGTTCTTACCTGTAACCGTAAATATTACAATATATTTATCATATTCATGATGAAAAAGTTGCCCCCCTGGTTTTTCATTGTATAATTCGCACTCTGTCTAAAGATTATATTTAACCTTTTTTTTACTGTGACAAAATATTTTGTTGAGGCTAAATATATGAAAGACCATGCTTGTAGATGAAAATATAGAAAATTAATAATAGATTTTTATTAATTCATGCAACTCTTAACACAATGTTGCAATCTACCAGGACGCAATTCAGTAGAATCAGGAAATTTTGATACCAGGCAACGTGATATTGATATTCTAATTGCATCTGATAATAACTTGGCGTCTGTTCTGTTACTGTTTGATTTAAGTGCTGCATTTGATGCTATAGATCAGGGGTTCCTAAACTTTTTCATTCCAGGACCCACCTAGACAAGTATAATAAATCTCAAGACCCACCATTTTTTAATGGTATTTTTAAATGGAAATATGGGGAAAAAGCACATCCGATTTTATTAGGGAGCAATTTTTATTTTCCTTGCCATATGAATGTGTGAGAATATGATTAGTGAGAAGGGTGTGCCTGCTTCTTTGAACGCAACAAATCTAATCTCGGTGACCAAGTGACTTTGTGCTACCCACCTTTTGTCACTGTGTGACCCACAAGTGGGTTGCGACCCACAGTTTGAAAACCCCTGCAATAGATCACCATATCCTCTTAAAAAGACTTAATACCCACGTAGGCATAAAAGGGACTGCTCTATCTTGGTTGAGGTCATATTTGATAAATATATTTCAGTTAGTTAAAATTGGGGAAGACTGGTTTCCCAGTTAGGTATGGAGTACCACAAGGTTCTGTGTTGGGCCCCCTTCTATTCTCTGTGTATATGCTACCCCTTTACGATGATATCATCCGTAAGCACAAGATCAACTTTCATTTTTATGTGGATGACACACAGCTATATCTGTCAGGGAGCCCGGGTGAGGATTTTTATGTTTGCTAGAGCTTTGCTTGAAAGATGTAAGAGATTGGATGTCCTCTAATTTTCTATTGTTGAATTCTGACAAAACAGAAATGATCTTCCTTGGCCAAAAAGGCCATCGTACAAGGTTCAATGACTGGAAAATGGAAGATGTAAGGCTGATAGAACAGAGTGGTTAAAGATCTTGGAGTTACAAAAAAATCTTTCTTTTGATTGTCACACTAAAGATATTTCTAGAATAGCATTCTACCACCTGAGAAAAATTACCAAGATTAGACATTTTTAGGTGATTTATTTATGCAGATAAATTAATCCAAGCTTTTGTTACTTCCAGACTTGATTATTGTAATGCTATATTATCAGGTGGCTCAAATACAGCCACAAATACATTACAAGTTGTTCAGAATTCAGTTGCTAGGATCCTTACTAGGCATAAGAAATATAATCACACCAGTATTGGCTTCATTACATTGGCTACCAATAAGGCAGTGGGCTGATTTTAAATAACTTTTGTTAACTTTTATGGCTGTAAATGGGCTAGCTCCCTTGTATCTAATAGATATTATAGTCCATCTTGCTCACAAGAGGCTGGGAATCTATATAAACCAAGAATAACCAAATCTAAATCTGGAGAAAGAGCATTTGCATATAGAGCTCCCCAACTATGGAATAGCCTCCCAAAATCTGTGCGGGAATCGGACACCGTCTCTATATTTAAAGATTCAAAACTTAACTATTCAAACTTGCATATAGTCAATAGGGGGACTGTGACATCACTGTCATGGATGGTGGCTATTAGAAATTTTAGGTGAGAAGATACATTCCTGTTGGGTGTACAAGCTGTACACTCACTACTTTACATTGTAGCAAAGTGTCATTTCTTCAGTGTTGTCACGTGAAAAGATATAATCAAATATTTACAAAAATGTGAGGGGTGTACTCACTTTTGTGAGATACTGTATGTGTGTGGTGGCTCTTGATGCACTGACTCAGCCTCAGTCCACTCCTTGTGAAGCTCCCCAAGTTCTTGAATCGGCTTTGCTTGACAATCCTCTCAAGCCTGTTGTCATCCTTTTTGCTTGTGCACCTTTTCCTACCACACTATTCCCTTCCAGTCAACTTTCCATGAATATGTTTTGATACAGCCTTTTCAGCAATGACCTTCTGTGGCGTACCCTACTTGTGGTGATTGTCAATGAGTGTCTTCTGGACAACTGTCAAGTCAGCAGTCTTCCCCATGATTGTGTGTGTGCTGAACTAAAGAGATTAAAGGCTCAATCAATTCTTTGCTCTAATAGTTTGAGATACTGTACTTTTGATTTCCATGAGCTTTAATCATCAAGATTAAAACAAAAAAAGGCTTTAAATATTACACTTTATGTGTATTGAATTCTAGGATATATGAAAGTTTTTGAATTAAATTACAGATTACTGTAAAACTTTTCCAAGATATTCAAATTTTTTGAGATGCAGCTGTATTTGTATTTACTTACATTGACTTGTTGAGACACTAGAAAACAGAACACAACGCATTAAAACTTCTTAGCATTTAGCTAAGGTTAGTTGCTTTAACGTATAAGGAATGGAAACACGTGAACACTTGTTTTTTTATTGAACAGAGGAAATAATACAGAGCAAATGTCAGGGGGCATAAAAAGTATGACAAGTTAAACAAATTAGACTTAACAGACTATATTAAAACATTCAAATAGATGCAATAATTTGAAAACAGGAAAGAAGGGTTTACAATTACAGAATTTACAGTTATGAAAATAGAATTCGGCAAATATATTTAAATTTATAATGAAATATTTTTCATCATCTTCCTTCATATAATCAAAAATTCCAAAAAGAATGTCTTTAAAAGAGAAATGAAACTCATCAAAGAACATTTTCATAAAGATAAGAACTTCTGACATCTGAATTTTTCTGTATAGGTACATTTCCAAGACAAATGCATAGTTGTTTCATCAGTGGAATTACAAAAAGAGCAAATGGTGTCAAAGTTCTTTTTAAATCTCGAAAAAAGAAAACATTTGACCAGGTAGTATTTATGCAGCAGTTTAAAGGAAATTTCTCTCACCTTATTCGTCAAAAGATATTTATATGGTAAGGACCAGACTTTTTTCCAAGGAATGCTGTCTACAAAAACATTCCAGTACGAGACCACATAAGAAACAGTGACAGTATCTTGTTTAAAAAGTTACAAATTTTTTTGTTGTGATGACCGTCTGAAAAACAGATCCTTCCCACATTTGTTTCATAGGGATCAAAAGCTAAATGGAGTTAGGATTGTGTAAAAAACTGATGACAATATGTCTGCCACCCTTATCCCACTCAAACAATTTTGTGAGATTTATGTGGCAAGACATTGCGAGCCTAGTGGCAATCAAAAAAAGGTAAGGGGAGATTGGACATCCTTGTCTAACACCACAGGATAAAAGAAACCATGGGGAAGTTCCATATTTTAGTTTAATTGAGCTGCTGTTATTGTTGTATAAAGTTTTAATTGTTTGGCAAAAAAAAAGACCAAACTTTTCCAAAGCTTTTATAAAATTATGCACAACAGAGTCAAATGCTTTACGAAAGTCCAGAAATAACATAAAACCGTCTGTCTCAATGAGATCACCATAATCCACTAAGTCCAATACCAGTCAAATATTATTTACTATATGGCGATTTTTCACAAATCCAAATTGTGATTTGACTATGATTGAATCTAGAATATATTTGACTCTTTTAGCAAATAGCAAAGTCAATAGTTTATAGTCAGTATTAAGGAGAGTTACAGGGTGCCAATTATCAATAGATAATAAATCTTTTTTAGGTTTTGGGATCAAAAGTAATGATGCCCTGGGTCATAGAAGGAGGAAGGGACTCTCTATCAATACTTTCTCTGAATACTTCTGTTAAAAAAGGAGATATCTGCTGTGCAAATTATTTATAAAATTCAGCTGAGATACCATCATTTCCTGGTGATTTATTATTTTTCAAGCACTGGATGGTTTGAAAAACTTCTTCAACGTTAATATGATAATCACAACAAGCTCTCTCATCTTCAGAAATACTTTTACAACGATCAATAGAATCCAAGAAAGAGGCAGCAAGTTCTTCACAATAACTGGATTGATAGTTTTCCATAAAACTCAGCACAATAGTTTACAATCTCAGAAGTGTCCTCAACAATGATGTCAATTCTTGATTTGTAAAACTAATTTTTAGGGCGATTCCACTCCAGCCTAAAGAAATAGGAAGAATTGTGTTCCCCTTCTTCAATCCATTTACTTCTGGATCTGATGAATGCCCTTTCTGCTTTGATCTTATAAATATCATCTAATTTATTTTGGAGTTTAATATATTCACATTTTTTTAAGTAAGTTAAATTTTCTTGCTTTGAAAATGAGGATGGCTTGAATAAAGTATCTTGTTCATCTGCCCTCCTGCTTACAGCAGTATAAGTTGCTACCAAATTTTCATATTTTATATTCCCAATTAGAACCATACTTTTTCATTGTTGGCCTTATTCCAATAGGTATCAAATAGATTAGCAATAGCTGCAATTTCCTCCAGAAACTGAAGGAGTGAGTTATTTAGTTTCCATAAAGAAGCCTTTTTGACAGAATTTTAAGAAAGAGAGATATAGAGAGCCCTGTGGTCAGTCATAGGAGTATTAATAGTATTGATAAAGATATTACTACTAACTAAACATTTAGATAATAACCAGTAGTCAATCCTGGACTGGCGTGAACAGTCCTTGTTACACTAAGTATATCTCGGCTATTATGAAATTGTTCTCTCCAGACATCAATAAGGCAAAATTTGTCCATAAAAATTCATAATCTTGAATTAGCAGAGGTAGTATTTCTAGGAGGCCACTTATCCATTGTATTGTCTATTGTTATGTTGAAATCCCCTCCAATAATGATTGAAGAAGTAGGATATTTTTGTATCCATTGCAACATTTTATCCTCCAGGGTTTCAAACTAATTTTTATAATCAAAAGAGGAATTTTAACCATATAAGTTGACGACAATAAATATGATTTGGTTTAGAGTCACAACCAAAAAATAGAAGTGACCTAAAGAATTAAAGTCTGCAGCTAAGACATCCCCCCTCAAATCTGTTCTTAAAGATACCAATCCAAGTTAAATGTTCTGTACCATGAGCCAACGTGTATCTTCCTTAGTAGAGTGACATTCTTGAATAAAACAAAAGTCTGTCTAATGCTCCTTCGCAAACAAAAATAAAGCTTTCCTTTTCACAATGTTTCTAAGTCCCCTGACATTAAGAGATAAAGACAAAGACATGTTTAACAAGAACAACACCCTAACAAAATACTTCACCTAAAGGTGGTAATAACTGCTTGTAAATATAACCAAGTTATATTTTTAACATTAGCACTGCCAAAAAGATATTTCAGTTAAAAGTGCAAATGAAACAGAGGTTGCATAGTGTTTTAAACACCTAACCGTATAAAAAAATAAAACAAACTGTAAATTATCATACTCCAAGTACAACAAACTTTTGACCACACACAATACTGTCAAATTAAGAGAAATTCAAGAAGGCGAGGTAGTGGTCTTGTTCAGGCACGTGAGACGAGGTCTACACATCATTTGTAGTGAGGTTTTTACCATTAATGTAGGCAAACGGACACCGGAACCCTGCTTTCTTCCAGTCCTTCCTTGCCTGTTCAACCAGAGGCCAAAGCTTGTTCCTGCCATCCTTGATTCTCTGAGAGAGGTCCTCCAGTATCCTGACATTCTTTTGCCTCAGTACAGCCGCCATCCCTCCAGATTATTTCCATATGTAGCAGCACTGCTAGCATAGCAGATGGAGCATCAGGGGAATCATTGCTGGGTTTCACCTTCTTAGCAGGGCCAGAGACAGGGGTTTCAGGTAGCGGAGCGAGATCTCCTCCCGGTTCATTAAATGAAGAGTCTAAAGATTTCCTGGCATAACTACTTCTCAAATATTTTCGTCGGATTCCATGATCAACGCATGTAGTAGGTCTAAGTAGAAAACCATTCACACAACAGTTCTGGCAGAAACAAAACCGAATTGCAAACAGCAAGCAGAGGGAAAATAGCACTAGGACACCTTGGAGTAGTTAGAGAGAAAGTCTTGGTCGCCACCCTTGAACACATGTGGATTCCAATAGAGTGCCACAGGGATGACATATTTTTATAGGCCAACCCGGAAGTTAGCTTCAACCTGGTTCCCTCGACAAAAAGCCAATAGATTTTTCCATTGACTTTTGGACAATTGCAAAAAATAAGCTCTGTGACCAACAAAGAGTTTATGATTCTTATGCGTTTTGTGCATCATGATAATCTGTATCAGGTGATGATCCCTGCCTTAAAGTGCGCCTAGCCCGCTTGCAGTTCCAGGCACAAGACGAGGAGAGGCAGGCTGAGTACGATCTCCGGTTGGAGATCCGCAGGCTGGAAATTGAGGCAGAGAAGGAGGTGAAAATATGGAAGCTAGAACATGAAGCTGCAAGTGCAGCGCATTCTTCACCCGCGACCTTCATCGGACACATTTTGTGTGTGTAAATGCAATGCTTTAGTTTCCCAGTTCTGTGACTCCAAAGTTGATTCGTATTTTGGTGCTTTTGAATGCACCGTAGCTTCTCTGGAGTCGCCTAAGGAGGTGCCAGTTGGCTGGTAAAGCTCAAGAGTTGTTGTTACACATAAGTCTGTTCATGTGTTCTCTCGTACTGTGGGTAGGACTGCTACAGATGCGTCCTCTCCCACTGCTCATTCTGGTCAGTCATTATTGCTTCCCTTATGCTCTAAGGGGGAACGGGAATGTTTGTATTGCCATAAGCCAGGCCATTTCATTGCTGACTGTTTAACTCTTAAGAGAAAACAGTCACAGCGCATTAAGCAGCCAAAAGGGGTTGGATTGATACGAACAGTTCCTAGTCCAGTGACAGTCATGCCTAGTGTATGTGATTTTGGCTCTCCTGACCCCAGCTACAAACCATTCATTCTTGATAGTCTAATGTCACTAACTAGTGATCTGAAGGACCAGTGGTAAATTCAGATTCGAGACACCTGTGCTGCACAGTCATTCAGTCTGTCTGACGTGATACTGTCAGATGACTAGTTCTGTGGTTCTAGTGTATTGGTTCAGGGCATAGAAATGGGGTTTGTGCCAGTCCCTTTGCACCAGGTTCGTTTAAAATGCCACTACACCGAGTTGGTGTACGTCCTACCCTGCCAGTGAAAGGCATTCATTTAATTCTGGGTATTGATATTGATGGGGGTAAGGTGCTGCCTGTTTTAGAAGTGTTGGAATGCCCAGAAGCTCAGGCTAATGACTTGGCTGAGAGTTTCCCAGAGGTTTTCCCAGCATGTGCCGTCACGCGAGCTCAGTCCCAAAAGTTGAGTGACGCGGTGGACTTGTCTGAGTCCGTTCTTGCCGCAGCTTTGGCAACTGGTTAACTCAAACCGGTATCCCCTCCACAACCTGACAAAGACCGTGCAGAGCGTGCACTGGCCCCAGTATTGAGACCCTGAAATTGCCTATCACTGGTAGCTTAACAGAAAATAGATCTTACCCTTGTGCTACATGAATGCTGTTGCTCCGGAGGGAGTTAACAAGACGAATGTAGCCTATAATGACCTGCTCATGTGTAAATAGACTTCTCATCTTGATTCAGGACATGACTGGAGTGTGATCTATCAGATTGTTGTACCCATGGCATACCGGCAGCATGTAACATATGGTCTGGCCATTTAGGTATCACAAAAAAAATGGTGGAGAACTTGGACATTTCTTATGGCCAGGTCTAAAACAAGCTGTAGGTAATTTCTGCCAAACCTGCCACACTTGTCAGATCACAGGGAAACCAAACCAGGTCCTCCCTCCTGCTCCCCTCTGTCCGATATCTGTGCTAGCTGTGCCTTTTGAACATGTGCTAGTAGATTGTGTTGGCCTGTTACCCGAAGTCTGGTTGCCAGTCGAAGTCTGGTAACCAGTTTTTATTGACAAATATGTGCAATGCCACATGCTATTCTAAGGCTATTCCTCTTAGGAAAATCACTGCTCAGTCAGTCGTCAAGGCTTTGATTAAGTTTTTTTACTTTTGGAAATTGTAGAGTCCAATTTTCTTTCAAATGTTTTTTAAGCAAGTGTTGACATCTCTGTCTATTACGCACCGAGTTTCGAGTACCTACCACCCCGAGTCGCAAGATGCACTTGAACAGTGGCATCAAACTTTAAAATCCATGCTGCGAAAGTACCGTCTTGAGACCGGAGAAGACTGGGATGAGGGTGTTCCTTTTGCCTTATTTGCAGTTTGTGAGATTGTTCAGGAATCTTTAGGATTTAGTCCAGTTGACCTTGTCTTCAGACATACGGTTCGCTGATCTCTCAGTTTTAAAAGATGTTTAGCTCAGGTACTGGTGCTTCTTCACAAAGCCCATTGGCTTATGTGAGCAGGTTCCATGAGGGTTTGCACAGTGCGTGCGCTTTCGCTAAAGACAGTCTGTCCTCCACACAAAAATGGATGAAGCATCACTTTGATGAAAAGACTGTTCCACATTCACTGCAACCAGGTGACCAGGTTTAAGTTCTGTTACCTATTTCCTATTACCCGGTTCCTCTCTCTGCCTGTTTCTCAGGTCCATACTCTGTAGAACAGAAATCCAGTGACACTGATTACGTTATCCAGACTCCCGATTGGAGTCGCAAGTTTGCCACATCAACATTTTGAAGTTACAGCAGGTGAAAGTATTGAACACGTCACCATTTTTCTCAGTAAATATATTTCCAAAGGTGCTATTGACACAAATTTTTCACCAGATGTTGGTAACAACCCAAGTAATCCATTCATACAAAGAAACCAAAACAAATGAGCTCAGCAAATTAAGTTATGTGTAATAATGTGAAATGACACAGAGAAAAAGTATTGAACACATGAAGAAAGGGAGGTGCAAAAAGGCATGGAAGGCCAAGACAACAGCTGAAAACTATCAGTAATTAAAAAGCAATCCAGCCCCTTGTCAGTGCAAATAAATATCAGCTGGTTCAGTCCCAACTGATGGCCTACAAAAAGGTTTCATTGCCAAGGTGTCACACAAGACACATCTCATGATGGGTAAA
>JAOVYW010073657.1:2768-19635 GCA_025775045.1 Hiodon tergisus
GGTAAAACAAACACTCCACTTTTAACTAACAAACCTTCCCCAGCGGCTGAGGAAAGACACCAGACCAACCCAAACTCCCAGGCTCACTGGTTCACGCCCTGAAAAGCACTTTTCCACCAGTTGCTGAAAGTACACTCATTCTTTAAGTGGAAGACCAGCGGAATGTTATAAAATTTTAAATAAAACGAATGATAGAAAGCATACTCTTTGCCTTTCTCGTGTCCCACGAATACAAAAGTAAAAACCATGGCAAGTCTGCATTCAGTCTGCACATGCTTACAACACACAACATTATTTAATGTGTGCCACGCTGTGCATCGGCCGTTAACATGCCAGATGTTGCCGTCATTAAAACGAGGATCCAGCAGTGACCCATTAAAAGCTACACATTTTCACATCTGCGTGACGTTTACCGTTGCTGTGCAGATCAAGCCGCCATTACCCGAATATACATAAACGCTAACGCCGTGCGACGGGCTAAATAAACAGCCAATTGGCTGGGAAACTATCGGACCCGGCAAAGAGAGGGATCGACGTTGAACTTTAAGATGCACACAAATGAAGCGGATTAGAGGTCATCCTAACTATCAGTCTGGGGCATTGAGTATCCAACACAGTCCCTCCCTCCCGGAAAACGGGCCTCAGGAGTGACAGCTTGACACGGCAGTTCTTTATTACTATTATTTTTGGGACAGAAATCAGTCGACACAGTAGGGTATTATGTGTGTTTTAGAACGTAATGAATATTAATGAGGTTCATTAGCATATCCATCAGACGCGCTCAATGGCAGCCATCTCATTCACTTTGCCATCTAACAAATCCTTTCATGTCTTTTCAATGGCAATTTCGCCCGCGTGAAAGAATGCAATTATAACTGCTTCATCAGCTGTCAGAGCCATTTAAAAACTGCTGTTATTGTCTGAATGCACGTGGTCCTTCTCTCGTCAAAATGTCTGCTTTATGATTTACAGTTTAGCACGTGGTTTTTTTTTTTTTAGTATAGTTTTACTATTAGCACCATTTCTAAGATTACTTGACGGTCCACTGTATTTTTCTATCTTTGGGGCAGACAGTGTAAAGACTTAAAACACATGCTGGACTCCTTTGGCAATCGAGGCTCTCTGCTACCTGCCAACAGACAGCAAGCGAACGCTTAAAAATCCGCTCTAGAACATCATGAAGTCCACTGTAACCGAGACAAAATTATTCCGAAGCTGAAGTCATTTACGGAGGTGATAACGGCTGCTACTACTGATAGATTTAAGGAAAGATTTGTATTCCGAAAATAAACTATAAAGTATTGCTAGCCCGTTTGATACAATGACGAGCTACGTATAAATCTTGGTTTAAAAACGTGTTACAAAATGAATTAGCAAGAACAAAAAAGTGCTTAACCTTAGAATGATTCATTATATAGCACACACTTAAGTAGCCAATAGCCACTCCATGCATTGGATTAAATAACGTATCTTATTATCTATAGCAACAGTTTAATAAAATCCTTGATTTATTAAATGATTACTATGTTTGGGTTATTTGAGGTTTAGTTAACTGCATTTCGTCATTGAACATTTTCACTTTCTTTCTGACTGTTCTCGCCTAGCGACACCTAACTAATGTTTCTCGCTATTTTACTATTCATTTTAGCATTTGTTTATGACGAAAGTAGTAGTCTACTCATCGACAATGAGTCACTGATTGATCCTCCTAAAATGTTTAAATCCAAGGTTTTTAATCTACTTATTAATCATATAAAACTAAAGACGGGATAAACACAACTCACACTGCAGTCAAACGTTTATTATAAGTAATGGACGTAGAGCCGGGGGGGGGAAGAGAAGAGAAATACATTTAAGTAGATTGTTTCACAAGTTATCTGTGACTCAACTGCATTGGTGTTACTGCATAATTAGTGCACTGGCTTTATAAATGTATTCAACACTGTCCACAATAGAATATATAATATCAATGTAGAGCTTAATGCACTGTGGTGAGTCAAAGAAAAACAGAATTTATCAGGGAGAAAAAATACAGGGCGAATGCAACATGGCATAGGGTGACACCTGTTAAATAAGTTAAAGTGTTCTCCGTGGGGTCTGCAACGCTGGCTGGTAACCTTGATAATAGGTAACGTTTGCGGATGCCAAATCCATACTTGAACCGAGGCAATGATGGGACTATGCGAAATGACAGAAACATTGAGAATTATACACTGCTTTACTGCTTCAGGGCGAGACAATTAGAAACGCATACTAGATCAACATAGCTGTGCTTGTCGACCATTATTTATAGACCCGGGTGGGAGATACTTATATTGGCAACCAGCTTTATAGGTAACAACCGGAATTTATCACGCTAAAGCCTTTCTCTATCATAAGAAAGAACAACGGAATATCTCATTGATGCAAATGAATGGGATTTTTGTCCCAGGACTTCACCGGTTGCCGTTAATCTGGGGCCGGTATCAGCCTGCGCCTGAGATCTCGTGGGGTTTTGATTTGCATAAGAAAGTGCTCACCTGCCCCTTATCTTTGCCACGCACGCAACACCACAGTCACAGGGGCCGCCTCAAAGTCTCCAGTCTTGAACACACACACACACACACACACACAGTGTTCGCAGCTGTCAAATCTCCCACTCATCTGCTTTAATTAAGAAACGGTACCAGCATTAAAAAGCATGAGAACAATACCACGTTGACGTAGCATTTTTTTCCCTTCCCCAACACGGATCCAAGATAAACCTCGCAACAAAGTGATCCACAGTCACGATGTTATACGTTCACACAAAACCTACCAATTAGATCGAACACCCACGTCCAAACAAAATTAGGGCAATAATATTACCAGGAGAATGCATATTTTGAGCACAACAGCACAACTGAAAAATCTTTTCCTTGTTTAACAAATTTGCAACAAGACCTGAAAGTCTTATCTTCCTCTCACACCTGCGCGCCACCAAGCAATAAACGGCAGACAGCCATCTTTGTTTTATAACGACGAAGACGTTTACTGGTCCCTGCTCAAGTCATTATCTCCGGGGACATCGGGGCTGTGATCACATTGGAGAAAAAACATATAAAGTAGTCATAAAGGCTACACTGGAAAATCTTCTTAAATTATGCAAGGCATACAACGAGGCCAGAACTGCCGTTACAACAGGAGTACATGGCATGCCTTTAAGCACACAACTTCTGTGGGAAGTTGAGGGGAGACATTGTTAAACTTGAGGCATTTCTTTTCCCGCCTTCTTTACTCATTAGCGCCGGTTGTTCCTCTCGCACCCACACCCATCCAGGCTTTATTCCTCCTCTGGTCGGATTTACAACATTCACCAGTGAGGCGTAAACAAGTTGCCATGGAAACGTTTGGTTCAGCTGCCACATCTCTACATCAGAACAGCTTTGAACGGGGCACACTGACTCAATCCATCACTCCGCTGTTTAAAAAAAATAAAAAATATGTAAAAATTAACGAGCTTCTTGTCTCACAATATAGGGTCAGTGTGGCGTGTAGCATTCACAGAATGTTTCGGGCAATGGTGTTAAATTATCACATCTCGTACCCTTTTGACGCTAGGCGCGATGCATTCAATTAAACGATGATACCCCAATGAATTAGAAACAATGTTACACCGATCAATTTACTAGCAGTATGTGCATAACCACCTTATCACACACTAAAACTACACTTGGATCAAGACCATAATTATATGACAAATGACCTAAAGAATGCCTCCATTCATTTCATCGTTATTGCAATTAAAGAGCAGGGCACAATTTCTGAGAGAGCTCTGATTAATTTAACAAGTCATGATCACAGCTCCTTGCCTTTCACATCGTCTCAACATGAAGCACATGGCAAATAAAGGGTGGGTGGGTGGGGGGGGGGGCTTACTGCTGCAATTAACCATTTCTCCTATTATTACTTTTTTTAACTGAAACACAGGATTTAGATAAACCTGAATGCACCCAATTATTTAAGCTATGTAAATGAAGCTCATTCACATTTCCCCCTTTCATGTGGTGACAATGCTCTTGAATTCCGTAGGACGACATTCTCATGGGGTGCACCCCTCCCACCCCCGCCCCGCGCTAGCCCAGTCTCCACTTCCCCTCAACACATTCCAAGAAAGTGTACGGTCACGTGACTTGGCATTCCCAGAACCCCCCTGTGCCGGAGGAGCTCTATAATGGGGCGGTGGGGCGCGCTGGCAGGCGGCAGTGCCAGGCTCGGCCGAAACGGGCTCTTCAACCGCTGCCATTCAAGTCTCCCTCAATGGGCCTCACGCTAGCGATGAGGTAAGGAAACATTCAAAGCCTGTTTTGTGACCAAGGACATCCCCCACCCTTGACAAGCGCACAGCGACTGCTCAACACAAAAAAAGCCCACGTGGGGTAAATTGTAATAAACTGATCTCTGCAGCTGAAAAGCAGTGTGAGCCAGCCATACTTCAATTCAAATTAATAAAGTTTTTCACACGGACAAGCTAATTTATCCCCTCCGGATTAATACCCAGACTGGCAGGATGGTGAATGCAGGTACTTTACACTCCTTTCTTGGGTAAATAATTAGCTGGCATTGCGAGGCGTCTGCTTGCCCGGAGGAAAAAGTTCAAAGTGTGTGAACCAGGACCGTGAGGAGCTGTTGGGGGGAGGGGGGGTAGAGGATAAAAGTTAATTCACACCGCTGCCCCGCTCAGAACGGTTTATCAAGTCTGAACCAGCCAGCATACATTCCAAACCATGTTGTATACTGTTAAAAGTTGTATTTATTTGTTTACTTTTCTTCTGCAAAAGAATAGCATGTTGGAAATAATGTGTTTGCGGTATTTTCCCCCCACAAAGGCTATTGTGTTGGCAACAAGATCCATGCGTCTTGCCGTGGCTAAAACCCGGAAGAAAACGAGCACTTACCTTTGTTAACGGCAGACGTAGGCTACCTTTTATGCGTCATATAACACAATTTTTAACACCAATTTTTTTTTAACACAATGTCCTACTTTAGAAATTTAACAACGCAGGTTTGTTTGTGATTCTCTATCAAAGAGCAATAAACCTTCAGTTAAGCTTCTTTCCTGATTCATAACAACTAAAATAACTGTAGAAAAACTTATCCTCACTTAATATTCGCACGTATTCATGCAGTCCAGCGATAATTGTACTGCACTGACTGTACACTGAAGTACTTTATGCATCTCTGTCACACTGACAGAGAGGACCTGATGTTTTTCTCATGAGCTTTAGAATCATACAAATGTGGAACCAAGCCTTCTGGAAAAGTTCTGGTTTCCAGATGAAAAAACAAGGCGATTAGCGCGTGGGCTAAGCTCTGGGCGTGGGGGTGTCAGCAGAAGGGCTAACCTCAGCGGCTCAAGCCAGTCACTCCGGCTCTGCCTCGGCTCTCGGTCCCGCCTCTAACGAGAACGGGGTGGGAGAGATTAGGACAGATACAGTAGTGGTGCCGCAGCTCTGACTCCTTCAGATGAAGGGCCGGGGATTTTTAAGTGCCGGCTCTCCTGGGCTCGAGGCCGACGCACAGAGGGCCGGCTTGTGTGAATTACCTAATGATCCCAATTACCTACGCTTGGTCTGAGGGTTCTTAAGGAGCTTGAGGAAAGGAGGCAACGCGAGCAAAGACCTAACATTATTCACACTGACCATTGGCTTAACGCTTAACTCAGTGGTAGCTACAGTTGGGAGAGTCTGGGAAGATTAATACGTCTCCAGGATCCCAATCGTGTGCAACTGATGATGAGATCTACGTAATTGTGGCCGGTGCCTGCTTACGGTGTGTGGGGGGGGCAGGATCTAATAGTATTACAATCCTATTATTAATATTAATAAGTATTATTAATCCCGACGTTTTACAGAAATGGCTATGAAGGATTTGGCTATGAAAGTGAATCGAGGAAATGAACGCGTAGCTTTACGACATTAAATCTAAATGCCAATAGTAGAGTTTGAAAGTAACTGTAAGGATATGCAGGAAACTAGTAGTACGAAACTGAGACGTCACAATTCATTAGAGTCAGATGGCAAACTGGAGATCAGTAAACGGTGGCGTTGTACTCAGCCTCTCCTGAGTCCACACAGAAAAACAATGAACAATGAAAAATCTATAACAAGTCCAAAAAATCCCAGGAAGCGAATAGCAGGCGTCCAATCAAAATCTTCCCAGACTGACAGCCTGCTACAGCCTGTGAGGAAAGTGACAGAATCGGTTATTAAAAATCTGCTAAACCACAAATATCAGACCAGCTTAGAAAATCCTGGTTCTGTTCAGAGAGGATACTGATTGTGATGCCTAAACACAAAATCAAAGGGGGGGTTGTCCTTTGAAAGACAGAATGTAGACCTGGGTCTCTCGGTCATGGTGAAGGACGCCCCAGTGACCAAGCTCGCTGGATGCCAGGAAGCCCCCTCTATCCCCCGGAGGACCGCGTCCCTCCACTGGGTTTCCTCTGGCACTCGCACCTGGCGATAATACGCCCTCCTAATGGGGACATTCCAGCCAGTCCTGCCTGCAGACAGCGACGTGAAGGAGGGGAAAGTCACTCATTGCCTGAAATAGGCTAATGTACGGGGAGCTGAAAACGAATCCGGGGATACTATTACACGGCCGCTGCTTCCCATAATGCAGTGTGGACAGACGACTCAGCTAGCTCCGCTCCGCGCATTAAAGATTCATCTTTCCTGGGCCCCGTTTTTCAAAAGCAAGTGCCTTGGTCGGATTAACCGACGATAGGAGTCAATGCTGCGCCGAAAAAAGGGCTGCCAGTTAAGCTATCTCGTTAGATCAAGGCGCGATAATAAAGCATCATATTAGCTCTGGCTCTTGGAAACTTTGTCTTCCGCGAGCTAAAGCGCTTATCTCTCCGAGGTGTTTGAGTAAGTTTCCTCCGAAGGTGCTTTCAGGGACAAACGAACAGAAAAAGGGTCTACAAACATCCCTTTATTTATCGTCCTTCCTTCCAAAGAAATCATTAACAGGAAAGCCTGTGCAATTCAAAAATAACATCAATTTAATTTACAACCGCCGCTCGCTGTCAGGAATTCACAGCCGTCCAGATGTTTCAGAGTCTATAAATAAATTAGGGTAATAATAAGAATTTACATGGATGTGTTTTTCTTTTAAGAGGCGTTTGTAATGGTGGAGAAGGACTGACCATACCTAACCCCATTCAGCTGCAAAAGGCCAAACTGGTTCTGCCCAGAGGAACGGGAAACCGGGCATTCTTGGGGGGCAGCGTTTTTTTGGGGGGGGGGGTTGCTTTGGGTGGTCAAAATGAAGATGTCAGGAGAGCTGCAGCGGGGCGCGGAATAGCGGGGCCCCCAAAGTTCAAACACTTTCCTCGTTGACGGGTGCGCAAGTGTGAGGGGGAAACAAAGTCCAATATTTGTACTGTAGCGTCCAGACGGCTGCCTGGCCATCTCCTAGTTACGGTCATTATCCCCCTTTATGGAAAAGCTGAGCGTGACCGATGCCACCTCGGGCCTTTCCGCGCGGTCTTCCTCACGCCCCCGCTGCTCGCTCACAAAGGGACAAGACACAGCCAGCTCCGCTGCGGTTAATGCAAACGGGTCGGCTGAGTCAACAGGCCGAGAGACCGCTTTTGTCACCCGCCGCCATCCAGCTTATCGTTTACAGTACAGACCACCGTGTTGCCTTTCTTATCAACAGCCCACACATGGCAGAGTGGCTATTTCAACAGGGAGTGGCCCCCCACATCTTCCGTGTCATACAAGAGTTGTTTTTTATTTATTTATTATTATCATTATTATTTCAATATGCCTTAAGTCAGACCATACCGGACCATAAAAAAAACATCTTCATGTTATGAAAACTCTAAATGGAGCTGTGTGTGTTAATAAAGTAGTCAAGATATGGCAATTATCTGGTGCAACGGAGCACCGAGTGAGGAATCCCAGGTATTGACTGCCAACCCTTGGTGAGGCACAGTAATAACAGGTTAGGGGTTTCTTTTTTTTCTTTTTTTAAATCGACCTGCTACCCCAGAACCTGGCGACAATACAAAGGAAACCGCAAAGTAGCCCTCCTCTAATTACTTCTTTACTTCCACACAGATAAAAACATCTGTTCCAATTGAGAGCAGGGGGCGGGGGGGGGAGGGGGGGTGTGCTTTGTACCAGTCGTTGCGCATTCACAGATTTACACACTGTGGTGGCATACTGCGGCTGGTAACGACCGCGCCGTTGGCTCATGAGCGCGAGCCGGCGGACAGGTCAGCAGTCTCCGGGGAACCGGGCTGCTCAAAGCCCCGCTTTCTGCAGGACCCATGGGAGGAGCTGGTAGCCAATGAGACGTTTACGGCTGCATTCAGACACAGACAGGGTGTGTCCGTAATTACCCCAGAATACGCCTCCCAAATGTCAGCCTGTTAAAAATCCAGTTCCTGGTACAGGGACAGCGTCGGCATTCAGCCCAAAAGCTTTTTTGGAAAGGCCGCGGGGTTGGCTGCAGGAGAGCTTCAGTTCACACCAAACAAATCGTTTTGCTGCACTTAGTTGTCTGAAATGAAAATTACGTCTGGGCTTTGTGCTCCTCCGGTCGCTCAAAGGCGGGATAATGACTAACAAACAGAGCGACGATTGAATAAGAACACCGACATCAAATGACGAAAAAAGAATTCTCCAGAATTCTAACCCGAAAGCGCCCGTGAACATCCCATATAGTTCTTGCTAGGTACACCTGGGTTCTCTGCGTCGCGTTCTCTCTTCCGCCTCTCGGTTAGAGGCCAGGGCAAACTCATTTGTCTTCCACAACCTGGCAGCTCACAGGCACCTCCTATCAGGTAATAATTCACAGGACGCAACCTTCCTTACAACCGTCCCCCATATGCAAAATAAAACCCCGGGCGCAGAGGGACAAGACACAAATTAGAGAACACCAGAGACTTGTGATCAGGGGGAACAAACTGGTATAACAATTTGCTTTCCGTGTGGACGTGGCTGCAGTCTGGCATTGTGCCGTGTTAAGTTTCATCTCTCGCAATGTTCAGAAGAGCACATTCTGCGGATAGAAATGTGTCTAACGCAAATGGCCACCATATGTCTCACGCGCACTGTATAATTTAGAGATAGTCGCGGGAAATTTAGCCCGCCAGAAATGCTGATTTTTCAACAGGCAGATTGGTTTTGCTCTGCGCTTCAGTAATATTGGATCGGGGGTTTTCATTTGAGATGATTTTGCTATTTGAAACAAATGCCCTTTAGAGCAAAGCATTATAATGGCATAATTAAATAAATATCCTTTTCAACGCGTTTTTAAATAAAGATTGGCAGTTCAAATGAGATTAAGCAGGACAACTTTTAAGACGTAAATTTTATTCAGTTTGGAGCTGTTGATTTGTATAATTGATTAGAAATGGCTCCTTCTATCCACGCAAGGATTATTCTGGTTGCCAAGCAACATTTGCTCAAACCTTCATTAACTTAGTCATGAATATTCAACAGATATGGAATGCTATTCATATTGACGCTGCACAAAGGCAGCATTTAATTGAAGATAACCACAGACGGACAAACTCAGACACACGTACAAACACATACGATTTCCTCAAGCTTACACTGTTCAAGTTGCCTTGGTACTTCTTTAACCATTCATCTGAACGGGTGTTAATGTGCTTTGCACGGACTGATTATTACTTTTCAGAGTCCTTAAAGAGTACATCTTGACCCCGTCCTGCGTAACATATAAAGGCTAAGCTAATGTAAAAGTAAGCTAATGTCAGTTAAATAAGCAGTATTTTAAAATCCTCTTCATCTGAGTGTTTTATTGTCCTCAATACGCTGACTTCTAAACAATTAATGACGCTATAATAGATGCAAGGGGCATTTCGTCATTCCTAGCCACCTGTTTCCAGCAGTGCTGGAATCTAGCCTGAGGCTACGTATCCCTCAATGATAAAGCGCTAATATTTTAGTGGATTGAGAGTGGTCTGATTTTAATGACAGGTCCCGTTATCTGCCACTCCTGATAACGGCGACGGACTCCCTACCACTGCATCTACTGCAAAAATATGTCTGTTGCTGTTCACTGAGCTCATTTCAAGTCAAACTGAGTCTCCCAAATTTTAAATCTTAGGTCTTGCTGTGATTGGTCTTTGATTTGTTTGGCTGCGGGTCCCAATAACAGCGAAACCGAAGGTGGTCCACCCTTGAAGGGGAAAGCCAATCAGTCTTCTCGCTGGGCTACAAAAAAAAAAAACCCATCTCTCTCATTGTACTGTCCGCTGGGAGGCCGTTTGGCTGATGGGGAAATAATGACACACAATCATTATCGCCGATAGCTTAATGTCCCAGAAGAAAAGAAGATATTAATGAACAAGCACAGGAGACAGTTAACTGGCACTGATAGGCATGAGCTGATAAGAAACTAATGCATCCCACAGTTACCTGAGATGTCAGAAGACAGTTCAGGGCCTAGGCTAGTTCAGGGCCTAGGCTAGTTCCGGGCCTAGGCTAGTTCCGGGCCTAGGCTAGTTCCTGCCATTTCTTTCCCCCCATAAACTTAGAACCTAAAAACCAGGCATGATAAATGCCTAATTTACAGCCAGCCATGCAGCCGCCTACAAAGCCAACCAAGAGTCGCCCAGTTAACAACGGGAAAAGTTACCTTGGGGGGCGGGAAACTAAGACATATAAAGTAAAAGAGCTCTTTCCTCCTAACACGGCACATTTCTGTTTACTCCGTGCTGCCGACAAATATAAAGCTCATTTCTGAATTATGAAGTAAATCAGTTCCTTTATTTCAGGGTATTGTAGCAGCCTTGTAAGCAGTTAGGGTTCTCTCAGCAAAAAGCACAGACAGTAAATTATTGAAATCTTGTTTGGTATGTAAATATATTTTTGGCGCTGCTTTGCGAACTGCTTTTCAGTCGGGAGTACATTAAAGCATGAGAAAACCTGCAGGACGATAATCTGGAACGGAATAGAGAACATTCAATGACAGCCTGTCATCGACAGAGACAACTCCATCTGTCCCCAAGGGCGAGGGAATTATTCCACGCAACAGTTACGGGGCCAAGAATTACAATTTAGAGGCATCTTGTGGGGGGGGGGGGGTGAAGATGATCCATTTTGCTCTTAACTCTCCTGTCTTGCGCTAACAGTGCATAAAAGTGTTCGCCTCCCTTTGTCGACAGTGACGGACAACGCTTCTCCCATCTAAATGCTAATATAATCTCCTCCCTCCCGAGGTCGTTTAGCAGCCAAATGCTAAAGAACAACAACAGAAGCGACAAAACGGTGACCTTTTTTAGCCGCCGTGTTCCTGGTGCTGCCGGTGGCAATGGCGCCAGAGGTTTGGCTGAAGCTTTGGGGATTATCAGGATAATTTCCCACAATGTCATTTGAAACACATTGGCATAGCAAACAAACGCATGACAGGGCCGAGGTTTAAAGCAACTTTTAATGGGAAATATTCGCCAATGACGTGGCGATAGATTCACGTGTTTGAGTAGTTTGAATTATAAAGCGGACAAAAACATGGCACCTCAGGTCTTGAGATTTTGTTAACCAAGGTTTCAATGCAGCGAAACCCTCTAACGCATACCCTTCTTGAGGGACCAGGTTGTCGCAATCTGAAGATCTGAATGACCAAACTTTGTCCCCGTTCCTAAAGTTCCTCAGGATTCAGGGTCCGAACGCGTTTCTGTACCTTTCCTTCTTTCTTAACAGAATTTCTGGGGAGGGGGTTTTCCTTTCTTTTTTTATGGCAGCCCCTGCGAGACTGAATCTGCACTCGTTTGGAGAGGAAAGCCTTTGAAAACCTCTGGGAAGGGCAGTACAGACGTGTCATTAGGACGGCTACATGATCATTATTAGCGCCACCTTCGTTTTGCCGGGGCTCCCGCTCAGCCATGCCTGAACGCGCGTGATGCCAGCAAAAGCCCCGCCGCTACGCCCCAAAAGACAGGATCTGACGAGGAGCATCTCACCCACGGAAGCCCATGCCCTAGATTCAGACAGACGGCTGTGTCAAACTCAAAAAAACGTAGTCACTTCCAATTATTTTCCGTCCTTCTCCCCCTGTCCCAGCCGCAAAGCGGGCAGCGCTGGCCGTCTTTTATCCGTCCACAAAAGGACGAGAGCGAGTAGTCCTGCACTCAGAAAGCTACACTCTTAACAGAAGTAAAACCTTTGAGGAGGAGCAGAGACTGACCCCCCGATCAGTGGGGGGTTCACTTCACTGCATTTCCACGGTTGGCCTCAACACAACAAAACACAAGTCACATTTAGACTGAAATTCAACTCCCTTAGCGTGGCTGCCTTTTGCCTGTATATCATAGCTTTTGGCAGGTGATGTATGGGTGAGAGGCGGGTGTCGTAGTGTCACGCAATACATAATGACAAGGAAATGTTCCAAATTGGGGTACTCTCTAGATCCACAATTAATTCACATTAATAAAAAGAAAACTGAGAAATCTTGGACTAGTCCGATATCAATAAAGCATTTTATAAACAAGTATCCACACTGACTAACAGGACATTTAACCTCAATTAATTACTAGTGCAGATGTGTCCTCTGCAATATCACTCCAAGAGCAACTCCACAATGAGGAAAAATTAGGCCATTAGGTTTCCCCACAGCGTCCACAAAACAGTCAACAACCATCCAGACAGATTTCCAACAACCTTCTGAAGACGCTCCATTAGGGGTTCTGTATGCTGAATCTGCGCAGTTTCTTGACCCAATATTCATAGTGGGTCTATTCGGAGAGCGATTCTGTTCACTCTCGCGTGTCCTAGTTAACTAATGCCATCGCGGCACCCCTCACTTCCTCAGTGCGGCTGACTAAACCAACACCCTACCAGGCTGCTTTCAGTGTCTGAAGCCTTTCCTGATCATTGCACCGATTCCCATACTGAGGAGACGCCCCCTTTTTCATATTCAAATCATATTTTGCATATTTGGTAAAACACAGTTGGAGCGGTCCGAATAACGCATTGGGCAGGGGTTGCAATGAGGTACAGTTTTTCGAGTTAACGCGAAGAGCGGATGTCCTGCACTCATGGCTAGAAAGATTCTGAGTATCGGAGTATGTCTAAGGCCACTGGGAACAAAGCTGTGTCTTGCTGTATATTTTAATAATCAGGGATGCAAACAGGTCAGGGGTAAAAAAGGTGAGAACATTGAGTGTTGAGATCTCCCCCCCAAGAAAAATTTCTCCTCGGATCTACATGAATCTCGTAGGTGACCTATTTTGATCTCAAAACGGTGTATTTCACCAAAACGTGAGGAGTTTGCACCTCTGAATGATGCTAAATGATCTCGTTCACGAATACGACCTGGCTTGGTTTGTCTTGTTCGGATCTACAGCGTGGCCTTGGCACTTGGAAACATGTCTTTAACACACGTGGTCCAAATCGTGCGTTTGTACAGTGTAGTACATACACTGCAGCTGTGTAAAACAACGCGCCGTTCTCCTATTTCGGTTCACCCTCAAAATAATATGAATAATAATCTCAAATGAATGGACTCTTTAAATACTAAGCCAGACACAATGCATGCAGGCTATTTTTCAAACCAGGCCCTGCAAAGTAAAAACGCTGACGTACAACGGCAGAACTCGCCAAGCAGCTGGCAGCACTGATGCCACCACAATGCTTTTCTACACCGGCCTCCCTCCCTTTTAAACCAATGATTTAGCTGGATTCAATTTGGGGGGGGGGGGGGTAGTTAGCGTAGGATTAAGCGGCACAGGGAGCAGAGCTTTGAGGCGGATTGAGTTTCATTTTATGTGGAGGAAATTTTTGTTTGGTTATCAATTGCAGTTTCCTTTGAAACTATTTTTCCCGGCCTGTGGCGTTTGTCTGACTGGCCGATTAGAGCCAATATGTGGGAGGAACATATTTCTGAACCAGTCGTGGAGGTGTATCTGCCCATCAGTGAGGAGGGGCCAGAGAGATGCATCCCCTGGTATACAGCTCTGAGTAGCTAACACACGGCTATCTGAAGCAACTTCATGTCCTTCATCATCGTGAAAAAGTGCATATTACACACGTAATAAAGCATTCGAAACACGAGGGTGTTGTCAACGCAAGTGCGCGCCACAGCACGGAAAGCTTGCCCGGTGGTTTGGCTACACAGACTACCATATTATTGTCATTTCTCCCTAAGCATTGCCAAGCAACTGCCACATAGGCACTTTCTGCTAATGCATCAAAGTCTGTAGTCTGTGGTGAAACTCCAGGCATAAGTAGGCCGTTGCGAGCCAGTTGTTTGCAATTGGATCGCGGCACTAAAAACTAAGTCTCTGATTACACAGCTAACATTTTTAAAAAAGAGAGATAGCCCTTTAAGAATGCTTGTTTTGTTTTTTTTGCGACCCATTCCGCACGGCATAGCCAGACAGATCCTTTCATACGATTGCGGTGCCTAAAAATGGCGATGAAACTCTCTGAAAATGGACACCGGACAATTCAGATCACTATGGAAATGAATGAACTGCAGCTAAACCACTTCATGTGTTCAGCGTGAAGGGAACAAGCATTCGTCAACTCCTAAGCCGCTTCCTGTTAGGCACATTTGGCATTAGCAGAGCTGTGTTCTACCCGTTTTAAACGGAAAAATCAGTAGGTGGCTATTTAGCTACGTTGCCTCCCTCATAATGCATCACCGTACCTAAACAACTCTGATCAAATCAAGCTGAAGGAAATGACTTTTACTGCGTAGCAGGGCCATCCCGTCGGCCAAAATCCGGGTTTGGCTTGTTGCTTATAAACAAACACAGAACTGTTTATCCCAATGTGAAGGCGCACCGTCTTTGGCCTTGACTTGAAAACGTCGGCGATAGCCGGTTGTTGACTCTGCACGATGAGTGTTCTTGTTCGCGTCTAGAGGTCACTGACATGAGCAAAAGTGCCATTTCCTTTAAAATACCATATTCAAATAAATCATCGTCTTCTGACAGTTTGTTTGTTCAGGTCTTTCAGGGGTGCCGAATCTTTTTGTGATCAAGACCTGATTAAATTTTTGTCTTAAACCTGCAACCTGTTTAAAGACACTTCACTGAAAGTTTTTATTATCATTTGAAAATAACTGACTTTTTTTTTTAAAGAACACCCAGGCTGACTCGCTACAGCATTCAGGGCTAGATTCATGTTTATGCCCTAAAGTTTCCCCAAAGAACTGGAACTCAGTTTAAAACTGTTCTCCCTAAGGATACCACAGCAGGCATCTCAAAAATGGAAATAGGAAAAAAAAAAAGTGTATTGCACAAATGGTGTCGGCCTACACTTTCCAGGATCTAAAGTAAGGATCTAGTAACCTGACTGGCAAAGAGTCGAAACTCCGGATCCTTTGTTCCGTCCTGGATTTCAGCCGACAAAACCAATCAGATGACTGGAGAATGTTCTCGACACTAATGGACAGTGGATTGCCCTGAAGGATTACGGCGCAGGTCAGCAATATACGAAATGCACCACCGTGGGCGTGTACGTGTGCCCGGCACGCTCGAAAAGGAAATACACATCGTCAGTAAAGGGCCGGCTGTAAAGAAAACTGTATTCCGCTGAAGATTAATCCTGAAGTGGCGGGTATAAAGCCAGGCGATTATATCCTTGTAATGATGTCAGGAAGAAACCCTGAGGCGTACTCCGCTGGGAGTAGCGTGTTTGGTTTTGGCGGTTCGCTCATTGTCACCTGTTGAGCCCTTCTGGACACATACCGCCCTGCCACTTCACAGGCACAGGCACTCAGACACCCTCGAGGGGATACGGTTTCTTCGGGGCGCAGAGTTCTTGTTTTTTATCCTCCCAATATGACGTGCCGTGAGGAAACCCAAGACGGCGGCCTCATTAGAACAAGCTATGTTTTTATTTTTTTTTGCTGAAACTTTAACCTGGTGTCATTAAAAACAAACGCTATTGTTTCGTGGGTCTGGTCTCCAATTGCTGGGCCCCTTATTGTCTTGTCTCTCAAAGAAAAATCCAGTCAAAGGAACAAATAACACAGAGGATGAAAAAAAGTCGGAGAAGAGAAGAGTCTGAACATATGACTCCATCAATCATCGAAGCAATCAAAATAATTCAATTACAGGACATGGAATCCCCCCTTCATTATCCTGCGTACATCTGCTGACAGAAAAATAGAACCACAATGATTATACTAATGCAAGCAAGCTATGAACAATGCTAACAATATTTATCGAACAATGTCCAGTATTTTTTTGTGTTCCACTTTCCAAACACCGGTTGGTATTAAAAAATACTATTTATACAACGTTAAAATTAATAAAAATTATGGTTATATGAAGGTGAAAAAGATGCCTCACACATTTTATGTTTGTTCACTCTTTTACGGGGCGCAAGTCTGCTACGGTCAGTAGATTTGACCTGAAAGGGGCACAACAAGGGGCTCGACGCGAATCGTTGTTTCTGGACGTAGTTCTTCACGTGCAAACACAGCGCCTGCCTTCAGGCTCCCTGTCCCTCCGGTGCTGGGGCGGGGCGCATCAAAGCTGCGACCCCAGACAACCAGACCCCTTTACTTACCCCGACGCAGCAGACCTTTCGTGCCGGGACATTTGCATAGCAATGGCCAGAGTAGACCGCGTCAGGAGAACGGGCTGGAGAGGTCAGAAGGGGTTCTGCCCGGATTTCAGACGCCAAAGAGGACCAGCCGTTGTCATTGCATACCCACCCTCTACGCTGGGAGGTGGGGGAAGGCCGGACGGAGAGAAAGACTCAGTGATAGTTCAACGCCCACCAAACACGTTCCCTTCAAAAAAATACTGCTAGGGTTTCATTAAAAAAAATTAAGAAGAATAAGGGTAATCCACTTTCACAAGAGGAGGGGAACACCGGAGGCGACGTGTGCCCAGGGGTAAAAGTTCAGGGGT
>JAOVYW010073658.1:0-17206 GCA_025775045.1 Hiodon tergisus
GTGTGTGTGTGTGTGTGTGTGTGTGTGTGTGTGTGTGTGTGTGTGTGTGTGTGTGTGTGTGTGAGAGAGAGAGAGAGGTTTCTGTTTGCCGTACATATGCCCTGGAATCACTTGACGCAATTTTTATGATTACAGGAAAGGCCCATTATGATCCTTATAAGACATTTTTATTGACTGAATATCCTTATAACTGAGGCATGCTGCAGAATTGGTTATCTAAGTGATAAATGGTGCAAATGTGGCTTACAGTGATTTTTCTTTCCCTGTTCTAAAACAATTATAGGGTTGTTTCATGGGAATTACATGGTTCTGCTATAACCAGTAATCATCATATTCTCCTATTAGCTAGCTTTAGAAGCCTCACTCTTATCAGTACTAAATGCCTCTACTGAGCAACTCCAAAAGCATTTTGCCTGTTGCTGTACGTGTTGGGTGCACTGTGAGTTTGACGTTATGTTGCCTAGCAACATTCTGCCCTTGGATTTGAATATTTTTAGCAGTTTTTCCTTAATGTATGCCAGTTTAAGTAAGTTTGCTTTCATCACCTCAAATAGTTCTACAGATCATATGTATGTTTGCTGTTACAAAATATTTTATCTGTGAATAGGGGGAGGAACTAAGGAATGAGCAAATGTTTAAAGTGAACTCGTTTGTGCACATTGTCGTTTGTCAGATGTGCACGGGAGATAAGGGTTGCGGGGCCCAATAGGATGACTGCCACCTCTCCTGGGTGTAAAAATCGCTGGGGTTTCTTTCGGCTGGTCCATAATAAGCACCTCCTGTTGGCTTTCTGGGCGCCTTGAGGCTGGCGGGACAGTGGGGAAGGATTTTCCTCTGGCCCAGGCTGTGTAACCTACAGAGTGTAACAGATACGGGTGGCTAGAAAGGCAGTTGGATAGGAGGTGACCCATCATACTGCTTCCTAACCCTTCCCTGTGAGCGCAGTTGTGGATCTCAAATCGGGGAGAAAAATAATTGGTGTTCCTAATAAATACATTTTAAAAGCACACACTTAGTCGTCGGGAGAATTTTGTCACATACATCATCTGTTTTAAATGCTGCAGAATTGTCTCAGGGTCTGCGCAACCAAAACCACAGCCACAACGGGCTTTTAAAACTGGCCTTTGTGAATGTTATCGTTGTTTGTTATATCGTCAGCATTCATTATTTTTAGAGTATCTAATTCCTAAGCCTGAATACTGTATTAAGCTTATTTAACGTGCTTGGTTAATCTTGTGGAATGGTTCTCAGAATGGGTAACTGCGTTCAGGGGTTCATGTAAAAATGCTTATTTAACATGGCTTTTTTCCCCAAGAAATCTGGGTTTTTGGTACAGATAGATTTGCCTCTGACCCTCCTAATATACATTCCACTGCCAGTCCTTGTGTTTTTCTAAGAAGTGGGACTGTTGTATTCTCATATGGCGATGGTGCCGTCGTTAAATAGCTTGTTACTTAATTATACTAATTATCTCGTTATATGACTCTGGAGTAAGCTACGTGATGTATGCATAATGTTGGCCTGAATCGGTGTCTCAATTGCTACTTAAGGCCTTGAGACGGTGCCCCCTTTCTGAGGAGTTTAATGTACTGCACTGTTCTTACAGTGACGATATGACAATATACCAAACTCACCGAAGTTGTTTTCTTTTCCAGTGGTCAAATCCATCTTCTAGAAACCTTCGAGCTGCGAAGGACATGCAAAATTACAGGCGTGGATATCCAGTGAGTCACATTGACAGTACCTCTCGCGTAAAGCAGTAGCTCTTAATCGACTTTTTTGGACTTCGAAGATTTTATTCTTCATAACGGCGTTATGGTAACTTTCACCACTCTTCCCTGTCTGTTTGTCCTTAGAATATAGCTGAAGAAGAATGTCCAGAGGAGAAAATGAACAATTTAAAATTTTACCTGAATGAAATTACCTCGTCACCTGATGGTATGTCTCTAAACTTCTGCTTTTTCTACGTGTGTTTTGAACAGGGTTTTCTCAGTCATAACTCTTGCCTTCTCCTAAATTTTCTTGCATAGAGGTCTCAATAGAAGCTTTTCATAGAGAGTGGAAGACGGACTATAAGAGACTGGAGAGAGTCCATTCCTACATTCAGTGGTAAACAGAATTGGAATTTGAAAAAATTAGGGTTTTCATCATTTTAAGTGTGCTGTTCACATTCAGTCTATAAAGTTAATTTAAGTAATTTTATGTTTTTGTCTTCAACTGAATTTCCAACATAAAACATTCCAAGGTTGTTTCCTCTTCGAGAGCCAGGAGTGAACTACATGGCTAGTGAGCTCACAAAATTGGAGATCCAGGTATGTGCTCAGGCGCGGGCTGGGGTGTGCGGGGCGCGGGCTGGGGTGTGCGGGGCGCGGGCTGGGGTGTGCGGGGCGCGGGCTGGGGTGTGCGGGGCGCGGGCTGAAGTGCTCTCCCTCCGTTGTTTTTTCAGGCCTTCCGTAAAAGCGAGGAGGCGAAGCAACGGCTTGTGGAGTCCTATGAACTCATGCTGGGTTTCTATGGCCTCCAGCTGCTCAACAAGGATACGGGGGAGGTCAAACGCGCCGATAACTGGCGCGAGCGGTTCGCCAACCTGGAACGGTCAGTCAGAAAATAAGTGGTGTCTCCCTGAAAGATGCTCAAAAGCAGATGCTGCTAGACTTATTGTAACGGTAACATAACAGAAGGGAACCGAGGGTTTGAGAACGTTGTGCTACACAGCCATTAAATGAGTAGTGTGGTATTGACTCGAGGTTTATGAACAGTTTAACGTTCTGCATTTGGACCAAGAATGCGATGGTGGTGTTATTATTAAAATTGTGTCTATTTTAGCATTTTACACACGTCACAGGTCCTCCTCGACAAGCTCTGCTTACACATGCATTACGCTTTGCTTTTACTGTGTTTTATGAGTGCATAATCGGATCGTTTTGTGCATATTTGTCAGGCTGTAGTATTTGCATTACTTTCTCTTTCTGCCATTTGACAGAAACATGCACAATAACCTGCGGATAACACGGATCCTTAAGAGCCTGGGAGAGCTGGGGTTCGAGCACTACCAGGCCCCGCTGGTGCGTTTCTTCCTGGATGAGACACTGGTGCGGAAGAACCTGAGCACGGTGAAGCGGAGCGTCCTGGACTACTTCCTGTTCGCCGTCCGCGACAAGAAGGAGCGCCGGGCGCTCGTTAAGTACGCCTTCCAGCACTACGAGCCCAAAGACAAGTTCGTCTGGTGCCCCAGAAAGATCCAGAAGCGTCTGAAGAAGAAGTCTGAGAGGAAGCAGGAGGCAGCTTGCCACCGAGATGGTTCGGCGGAGGACAGCCAAACCAAAAACGGCATCAAGGACGGTGTAGCTGGAGGTGCACCGAAGGAGGATAAGGGCTGCAGCACCATTACTGAGGATGCAGACACCTGTAGCCCACAGGAGGGACCATCCGAGGACCCTAAACCTCCAGAAGAGGGGTCTTCAGTGGACCCCTTGCCCCTGGGAAACGGAGAGCAGGTAAAACCTTTGAGCAGATCCAAATCGTTCCTTGCGAAAAGTGATGAGGGAATGGATAGCGACCAAAGGAAGGGGAGTGTACAGGACACTCCCGGTGAGGATCAGGCGGAGCCGGAGCCCGTTGCTGGCGTGACGTCTCTGGAAAATCTGACCGAGAACAAACGGGAAGGAGCCACTCCGGAGCCCATCAACGGCTCGGCAGACGTCCAAGACGAGGGATCTGCTGTGGCCAGCCTGGATCACGCTGAGCCGAGTCAGACCGACGGCCCGTCCGGGACGGAGGGGGAGGGGGTCAGAAGTGAGAGGTTAGACCCTGGAGGGACATCTCTGGGTTCAGAGGTTGGGCAGGTGGAGAAACGGCCCGTCGGGGCCGACACTGTTGACCTGTCCGGTAAAGCTAATGACGGGGAAAAGATGGAGACCACTGAGGTGGGACACAAAGATGCCAGCAGAGGTCCAGACATGTCAAACACTGACGCTTCATGCCAGGAGATGCCCGGAGATAAATTGATCAATGGAACGAATGGAAAAAATGACAGTGAACCCATGGATGTGGATGAATAATCAAACGTTAATGCTGGCTGGAGACAGGACTATGATAAAGCATAAATCAAAGCTGACTAAAAGACTGCGTATTCCAGGTGTTGGTGGAAACATTGGACATGACTAGCATCTTTGTCCCTCGACAACTGCAACGATACTTTCAATCCGTCCTTCCTCGCTATGTGTGTCCTTCCATTAGCCTCATTTGGTGATTTTCTTTGCTTCTTGGAGATGGGCAAACTTATTTGTTGCATTGTGTTTTCAGGAGAATTTTGCACTTCAGGACCAAAAAGCCAACTGTCATGTCTAGCGGAGTTGCCGTTAGGCTATGTGTCATTTGGGCAATTCAACTTTAAACTGATTTTAAAACGAGAACTAATGTATTAATGGGACACTAGTTTGGGGGAATTTCAAACCAATTGCTGGAGTAGTTCTCATGGCCATTGAAATGTTGTTGTCGGTATTTTTTTGCACGTGGTAAACTGGAAATGTTTTACAAAACAAGAGAACGTAATACGTTATAGAATATTCTTTATTTTGAGAAAACATTTTAAAATGCCACCAACTTGGGACATTACCAACAGATGCGTGTATTCATATTCACAAGTGATGCAATTATTCTGTACTGAAAGAAAATTGTATTAGTGTAAGGATATACAGAAGCATAACATGAACTTGGTAATCCCCTATTTGCTAAACAAAAGCGCAACACACCATGAAAGGCACTATAAAATGAAACCTGATTGTAATTCAGTCCATTTCTTTACGGAATGTTATGCAATTTTATTTTGCAGACTATAGCCAAATAGACTTTGATTGTACTTAGTGTAAAAAGTATTACTGTAGTAAAAATGTATTTAAATAAGTAACCCGTTTGGCCCTTGAAGTCATTGGAATTTTTAAGTTATTATTTATTGATATTCAGACTTAATTTTCTACACAAATTGGAATGGCTGACTACACATTAGCATATGATGAAATACATTTTAGCCAAAGTTTTGGGCCCCTTTAATTTCTCTCAATAGGAAATCTCAGGAAGTATACATAGTAGATGTGTAAAGGAAAATTTATGAACTTCGATGTTGTTTCAGTACTACTTTATGGTTTACTTAATTGTGCATTAAATCTAACCTCTTAACTCTGTAAAACAATAGTAATTTGACGACGGAGATAGATTCATGGCCATATTATTACGCTGGATTTCTTTTAAGTCTACCTTTTAAGTTCTGTTGAAAGCAAAACAATAAAGATTTTGTCTTTACTGCGGTGTGTCTTAATCGCAAAGCAACGTTTTCCGGGACTTCTTCCGTGTTTCTTGTGTCACGATGATATTAGAGTTTTGATCGTTGCCATTAATGATACGTAAAGCGAATTATATTTAGCATGTTCGCGAAATAAACTTTCTTTTCTGGTGCTGTCTCGTAAGTCTACATATTTTAATTCAAACCTTTTATTGAAGTCTCAGTCAATCGGACGTTAATG
This sequence comes from Hiodon tergisus, assembly GCA_025775045.1. Taxonomy (NCBI): domain Eukaryota; kingdom Metazoa; phylum Chordata; class Actinopteri; order Hiodontiformes; family Hiodontidae; genus Hiodon; species Hiodon tergisus. Next base: position 5,523 of record JAOVYW010073658.1, read on the forward strand.
GAAGGATGTGGGGTGGGGTAGAGCATTTTTACATTACAGCAGCTATTAAATAAATTAACTTTCATTCCAGAATTTGTAATCAGTTTGTATCGGTAGTTAATGGTTTTAAGAACGTTGGGTTTTAAAACATACATTTTTTGGCGAAAGGAAACGTCAAAAAGCTAATGGAACTGAAATGTTATGCCAAAATATTGTATTTGTATAAATGTATCTGTTCGCATCCGTAACTTTCCAGGTTTCTCTTCGTCTCATTGAGCGTGATTTTTCAAATATACGTTCTTAAGTGATTTTATCATTTTTATTAGTGCATTAAACGCTCCATATCTCCTTTTATCCGGTCAATTCGTTGGATAGGTGCGTCTGACAAGAAACTGAGCTCGAGGCACGCTCCACAGTCATCATCTATTCTATAGTTCGTACTCTGTGCCTAACCCCCCTCCCTCTTCCCGATCGACAGTGTAAGACTGAGCTCAGCCCCTTCGGCTGGAGTCTCGGGTTTATCTGGATTCAAAGTGAAGTCATTTAGGAGCTCTTCGCTGCAAGGTGAAGGAACGGTCCGCTCATTTACGGGGAGTGAGCGGGGACCAAAAGGAACGTGTTAGCCTTTTTTAACAAAAATCCAGAGCCGAAATGAGAACGGGAGCGATGCCTACTTTTTCAGCTCTTGGGGTACTTTTCCTTTGCCAGCTGTTGACATTATCGTTAGCCCAGGTAAGATGTGGGTTAAGGGTCCCAGATATGTTGAACCCCCGTTTGATCGAAACCAGAGGTCGCGTTTTTATTGTGATTTTAATTTACCGTTATTTTGTGCTCTGTGGTGGACTTGTGGTCTTACTGGTGTCACATCGAGAAATTCGAGATAGCCCTGCTTCTACTGTAATCATTTTTACCATGTACGTTAAGCACGTATGGAAATGCAACCATTCATTGCACGGAGGGTAATGTAAAGGTCGTGCGTTCGTGGTTGTGTGTAAAATATAGTTTCGTATACGGGTTTGTGATGCACAAAAAGAGGAAGGTGGCTCTGAATTCAACTGATCGTCAGAGAGAGCAGGCTCAGTTCATATTGCTGTTCATTTTTCAGTTTAATTTAGTAGAGTTTCGCTTTGTAAGTATAGTCTTACAGAAATAAGAAAATTTATATTTAGTAAATATGTGTGGCTATAAATAAGACGGAAGTTTATCAAGTTTTTTTTTTTTTTTTTTTTTTTTCCCATAACGTTTACAGTTAGGCTTTCATGAAGAGTGGTCTGTGTTTTCCCTGCAGCCGAGGAATGTTGACTAACGATACCCATTTGATGCCTGTCGCACAATGGCATCTTTGTTTCCTAACCCCACTCATGGAAAGCAAGCGCACGGGAGCTAATTCCTACACATAACTATAAACTGATTTAAACTTATAAACTGATTTAGCAAGGCAACCATTGGTTGTTATTTCCACAATTTAATATCTTCCCTATTTTGTCGCTTTTTATCCGTGCGTAATTTGGAGTTATTGCGCACAATTTTAATAACTGTTTGATTGTCTTTATAACGGTATACTTGTCCGCAAATAAGTTTAAAAATTCTGCATTCTGCACAAATTACATATTTTTTTCTTATTGGACGTACGTCCGTTCTCCTATTTTTGTGCGCAATATGTCAAGGCGCGCGACGGACTTAGAGATAATTCAGTATTCGTTTTATTCGTTTGTTTTACTCGAAGAAGAATGTTCAACCCAGAAGTCGATATATGACTGATAGAAAGCACGCAAAAGTTTTAGAAGTTTCAATTGCAGAACTATGACCTGTGTCATACCGCTTTCTGGTCATCGATGGAAATGCCTTTATTATAAGCAGCGCAGGTGGTAACGCGTCGAGTTTAAAAATGATGCTTATTGGGTCATTATTTATCTCGAGGGCTTATTCCGTATTTTTTGCGTAACAGAGACCCGTCTTTCGAAGACAAGCCGGCCTCCCAGGACCGCCAGGATCTCCGGGAAAGGATGGCATTGATGTGAGTGAGATCGCAGAGTCTGGCATCGGGGGCGGGGGTGTGATTATGAAGAAGATTTTTTAGTTTATTTAGATTGATATAACGGTATTTGCTAGTGGAGCACAACTAAAACGTCACTGAGACGAGTACTCATTGTATCGAAATTTGAGCAGAGTAGAACAAATTATTAAAACTGTTTGAGAAAATGATATTCTTTCCTGACGCCCAAATGTCATTTGGAGAAGAAAGGGTCCATGTCCAAAGTATTATTTAATTGTGTCTGTGTCAATCAGGAATCTGGAGAATCTTTAAATACAGATTATCATGGTTTATCCTCTCATCAGTTTATATCAATTTATATAGTCATTATGTGCAATGCAAGAAATCTAACTTTCTCAAGGGTTCAACTGGAGTGCTCTTAGTATTTCAGCCTACAGCATTACTGAGCAATTTTCTTAACCCCTTCACCACCAAAAGATCATGTACACATTAGCAAGCTGCACAGCTTCCTACAAATTAACTTTTCTGTTATGGATGGGAGTCCTCCCCCAGACCTCAGAGATTTATTACGTCAACAGGGGGCAAGTGTTTTTTTCTTCTTCTCATCTAGCGTAAAGACTTGACTGGCTCAGACAACCACACGTAACGTCATGGCTAATGAGAGGCTACCAAAATAATTACATAAATGAACATCAAATAAATTTCATCAATACTAAAATATTGAATTGCAATTGAAGTTATTTGTGTGGTATATATTTAATCACAACATTTTTAAAATTAGTTTTCGTTTACCACAAATCACTTGTGGAAGAGAAAGTAATTTATGTCACACCTGAGATAGCACAATATTTTCAACCTCTCCATCTCATACTCATGCCTACCAGACATTTTTAAAACCATGTCAGCACTGGACACAAATGTGGGATCAAATGCAAACATTTGAGCTGATGCTGTTTTGCAGGGTAAAACCGGCCCTCGTGGACTTCCTGGAAAACCTGTAAGATTGATTTCTTTTTTTATCCAATGAACCTGCTGTTTTATCACACCTCAGTGCTAATTGAAAGAATGATGAAAAGAGCAACCAATCCTATAACAGCCCTGTCGTTGTGGCACTGCTCATTGGATGTGTTCTGTAGGGTCCTAAGGGGAAAGGAGGGGATCCCGGACAGGCAGGAGTTCCAGGACTGCCTGGTCTTCCCGGAGTGGATGTAAGTGTCAAGAGTGCTCCACAACTCTTGTGCTAATAGTCAATTAGTTATCAGTTAAAACACAGTCCATTTATATTCAATGCAGCACTATTTTAAACGGTGAAAAATAAACCTTGGCCATGGATGAGAAAAAAACAGCACTTTTTTTCCCCTTTAATAAGTTAACAAAAAAAAACAAAAAAACCTCCCATACATCCTGTTTGCTCAGTGACTTTACACCCTCGGTTTTTCCCCCCAGGGTCTAACTGGCCCCGATGGCCAACCAGGGAAGGATGGACCGTCAGGAGACAGAGTGAGTCCCTAACAAATTCTGTCCCTTCCTTTTTTGTGTCTTCAGTGTCACAGTTGCATACGTATTCTATCATATAACTATTGTATGTTGATAGACAGTTTCAACCAATGGTTGTTGGAATCTGTCTTCCACACACACACACACACACACACACACGCACACACGCACACACATACGCACTCAAACTGACGCGTAAAGTCGCACGCGCACGCAACCATTGACATTCACTTAACCTCAGCTGTTGTTTGCGAGTATTTATGTTTTAGTGCACTGTTTCCAGAGGCCCAATAAAAGACTGTCTGAATATTTCAAGGGGTACTCATCATTAACTACTGGAGCAGATTAGGAGAGGAGGTTCAAGGCTACTCTGCCGTTTGTGGAAGACTGTCAGGTTTAATTTGTTGTAGGTCTTCCAGTTTTGCGTGTGAATGCTTTTAATGAGGGATTGGGTGATGCTGAATTGGATTTGTCTAGCTAGGGCTGCAGATATCTTAATCTTGTGCGGAATGCGCACATGTTTTCTGTGCACCTCTGAGGACAAACACAGAGTTTCAACAAGGGAAACTCTCAGGAGAGAACATGGAGTAAAGTTGGAGTTCTTCTGCAGATCTTGATCTCCAGGGCTTAGGTGGAGCCAGGATTTTAACAAACGTATAGTCATCTCTGTTCAGAAAACATTCCACTAATTTTATTATTTTCCACGTAGGATTCAGCGTACATATCTCACAGTGCTAGTTACGTGTCACTGTGATATACCAAACAGTTTTTTATTCAGAGAGTGACTTTCCATATTCTCCGTAAATTAAAATGAATCCAAAACATAATTTTTAGTCCAATCATGGCTTAAGCAAACCCAGTGTCTAAATGAATGGACCCTTACAACCAATATATCTATGCCCATGTGCAGTAAGGAAGAGTTGATCAGTAATATAATTACAGACCTTTTTATACTTACAAGCCAGTTTGAATGCAGGAAAAGGAAACTACAACTGACAAACCTCTGTTATGCAATATCAGCATTTTCATTACCAGGAAACTATTTTTTTTTTTTTTTTTTTTCTGTGCTGCTGCTGTTACACTTCAGGATGCATTTTACTTCCTGTTTTTACAAGCAAAGAAAAGTGTGAAAGAAAGTGGTGTGAATGTAATGTTGCTCTTTTTGACCATAAAAAAAAAAATCATGGTACCATTGAAGATACTTCCGCCTCAGTTTGGTTCTCTTTAGCGTTACCAAAATCTTTAACGTTTTACCTTATCACTGAGTAGAGGCGGCTACGATCAGAGAACGCAAAAGAACACCAAAGCTATACTGAGATGAAATCCCACCAAGGTGCGAAGCCCCAAAATACACAGAGGAAGGAATGTTTTCTCTCTCCTCCAAACTACGGTTTTTTGTGTGTTTACTCCTTTGGTTGCACATGAGCGAGTGCAAAGGGGCTGTCTTGGCATGACTGCGTAATCCCATCTCGCGGGCCTGTTCCCATTATAGCACAAACACTTGAAATTGAGGGAGTCAGCTTCCCTAACTGCCCACATGGCCCTGGTGGGTTCGCGGCGGGTCACCGCAGTGGGTCGCTACAGCAGGACGCACAGTGCACAAGCTAGGGCAGCCTTTTCATTGATCTTTGACTTTTCTGGATCAACCGCTGATGCTCATTGTTTTTAGAAGATCGCTGTGTAAAAAAGCTGTCATTTGTCCACTTCACAGGGTGATGTAGGACTTCCAGGCCCAGAAGGACCTGCTGTAAGTGTTGTACCCGTTCGCTGTCATGAAGCATGTCACGCTTAACTTTCTGACAAAGTGGGTGAGCCTATTTAAGCCACCTGCCTTGCGTTCTAATAAATCTAAGCTATAAAAAAAAAAAAGACAAAAAAACAGCCCCACATTAGCTTCCTTATTCCTTATTGTGGACGATTTAAAAAGAGATTTGTTTTAATGTGCGTTCCCCTGTCTTCCTTAGGGCAGAGGGAGACCCGGAGCCCCAGTAAGTACAGGACGGACGATTTACTCCATTGATGCTGACTGTGGTAGCTATGACAACCAAGGGAGGGATTTGAACGATTCCGTTAACAGCTGCTTGTGTTCTGTACATAGCTTTTCAGTTTCCTATTCCTAAAAGGGTTACTTGTGATACCTCTAGGGGCCTGCTGGACCTAATGGACTGCAAGGTGGGCCAGGTCCTCAGGGTCCAGGGGTGAGTTGTCAGTCACTTTATTTTTTACACTTTTCTTCACTTATGTTCACTTTTTAATCCAAAATTCACGTGACGTGTGAATTGCTTGCTTTTCTTATTATTCAAAAGCATTGCGTTCTGTTCATGTGCTTTGCATCTATTTTCAGTTCAATGGATGCCTTCCGTGTATACAGCCTACCATGCAGTTACTGACCAGTTCTTTACACCCATATTCTTTGTCTGAATTGTATCTGAATGTCAGGCAGCTCCCACAAATATATTCAGCAGAGTAGCATAAATTAGCATGGGCTATCCGGCTTTAAATTAGCAACACCCTTTGGGCTTGACTCAGAGAAGTTAAGTGGAAATCTGCCCACATTGATTAAGGACATGACGGTAACTGTTCATCTCTCAGTCACTCATTTTCTAACATCAAATAAAACAATTAAACAAAGCAGCCGGCGCGATCAAACGCCCGCCGCTCCTCGCTAACCTTTAATCAGGCGCGTGGCGAGAAGCTCCAAGAGAAGGGATGGGCTTTGATTTTCAGTTCAGCCCGCTTGCAAGAAGGCTCGGAGAGGGGGGCAGCGTGGCACTTCACTAATTGCATTCCGTTCATTAATAGAGTATGTGAAAGTTTCCGAGGCCAGCGTCCATGCTGAGGAAGAGGGGGGTGGATGTGGTAGACCAACGTCCACCGTGTGGTAAAGTGTGGGTGCATATGATGTGTCACTATACACAGTAAGAAAGCGTACCATGGAAACCCTTCTGACTTTATAAGGCCATTGTAAGAAGATCGAAGGTAGGAGCATCAGCAGAACCATACTCGATGTTTTGATGTCAACATGCTTTTGTCTGTTTATTTCAGGGGCCTGACGGTCCTCCAGGACTTCCTGGGCCCCCAGGGCCAGATGGACCCCCAGTAAGTACTTTGATAATCGGCTGCCTGGTCCTAAGCCTTGTCCGTAGGTGTACTGAATTCTTAACTCTGAGTCATGGTTTCTGAAAGCGGATAAGCCATCCCCTCCAAAAATCTTCAAAACCACTTTGTCCTCCTCAAGGAAAACTGAATTTCTCTGTTGTCTATGCCCCACCGGGTGTGCTCTGCTGCTGCCATCTCCTGGAGGCAGAGTGTAACTGACACATCACCAGCTCACTGGGCTGTGTGCACAGCTGTGTCCTCCCAAAACCACGTCATAATTGCTGCACATATAAATTACACCCTAATCATCGCTTTAAGCTGTCTCTTTGCCACATTGTAAATTTAGTTTCCCCCTGACACCACCCCCCCATTACTCATCTAATGAAAGAGTGTGCTTCAAATTCTTAGTGTGCAGACAACAGCAAACAACGTGCAGCTCTTCTCTGTGAAATATTACAGTGAAGTGACCATAAGGTGGCGAGGACAGCACTGTGGTATCCATTGTTAAGTCGTGAACTGGCATTTACTTTAAACCAAAGCCAAGTCACCTGTAAGACCTCCCCTTCTGATTTTATTCCTAATGAGACACAATAACCCCTTTACAGCCTTTGCTATTATAACTTGTGACGGACTGGACGGCAACTCTACATCTTTCATTCCTTTAATGCATTCTCTAGCATCGAATGAAGCCCCTTTGAGAATCCAACCTTGAGTCATAACTGTACCCTCGCACAAGAGGCGCTTAAAATGGAACGTCACGCCCACGGCCAGTTTAAACTAGTTCAACAGTGCAACCTCTGGTGGTTGTTCCCTTGTTGATTATTACTCATATGAGTTTCATTATTGTAAGTATGTACTATGACTACTACATCAAAGGCAAAGCACCCTCTTCGTGTAAGACGTGATCTCAGAGAATGAATTTGGATTCCCGTCATCTGTTCAGGAGAAGTAGTGTAGCCCTAGTATGGTTTTGTGCCTGAGTGATGGACAATACGGGTGACCTGTGTGACTTATACTTGTCCTCTTATCTCAAGGGTCTTTCTGGGGCCTTCCCTGACGGCAGTGGAGATGTTGTGGTAAGTCCCTCAATTTCCCAACGACCCAACCATGCAAAGGACCCAACCATACAAAGGACCCAACCATGCAAAGGACCCAACCATACAAAGGTCCCAACCATACAAAGGAACCAGCCATACGATGCTGCATTCTCAGGTTTCTTTAAATCAGGAGGTGTCTCTTCCAAAGAACCCGTCGCTCTCTCTGTCAGAGATCTCTCGTCTTCAGACAGTGATGGAATCTCACACTGGGTTATGGCTTAGTACACCCATGCCTTCATTCCAGGGCGCACGCAACACCCATTTTTTAATGCATGATAATATTTACTCTTGAATCTCCCCCACGGCTACATACGTTGATAATTAGCCAGGGTTAGTGTAAAGATTGTAATACAGTTTGTGTTAGTTGCGTGGTTTGCTATATAACGGCCTCCCTGATCTGGTCTCCTGTCATCCTGCAGTGCCCTGCCATCTGCCCGCCAGGCCCCTCCGGCCCCCCCGGAATGCCAGGATTCAAGGTGTCTTGTGGTCTCCTTCGCGGCCTGGGCAGAAAGACCCATTTCCTTTCGCTGTCGCGTTATAAACTGCTGTTAGAGGACACCTCACGTATTTCACAGGCGTGAAAAGCTTTCGTGTGCCAGAGGACTCATGCTGTTTGTCATCATCTCCTCCAGGGTCACACGGGTCACAAAGGAGAGAAGGGGGAAGTTGGGAAAGACGGAGAGAAGGTAAGAACAATTACCCAATAGGATTGGCTCTGATTTGTTCAGCGATGTAAAGCTCCTCTGCAGCGAAAGGTTGAAGATGCACACCCTGAACTGTTTGTTGAAAGGTGAACTGGCCCAGGACTGGTCTAGGCTGACAGAGAGGGACCTATTTGATTTCTGGTTTCTGGTGCTGAATGTGGGACAGCATTTCGTGTGACGTCTGTGCCTGGATGTGGGTGTCATCGCTTCTGTTTCCTTGCAGGGCGACCCTGGCCCACCTGGTCCATCAGGCGCACCCGGAACCGTGGGCATCCAGGTGGAAGTTTGTTTTATTTACAGACATGTTTCTTTTCATGCATTTTGAAAAATAAATTTGGATTTACCCCCTTTTTGAGCTAGGTGAAAAATCAGCTTTTATACATAAACTTTATTCAAACTACCTTTATTTAAAAAGTTTATATCATTTAATTTAATGATTACTAGGAGAGTATTTAATTAGGGCAGTGAAAATGTATATTACTATAACTTTGGATTTGAACATCAAAAATGTTATTGGTGTGCTTGAGAGAGTGGACTCAAAATAATTCTCTCCAGCTAAACCCCAGACTTACTTTACCGAGATGGCTTTTAACAGTTTGTCTGGGTCCTCTGTATGAAGTTGACTGTGCCATCCTGTCAATGCAGGGTAACAGGGGTCTGAGAGGACTACAGGGCCCGATGGGTGCAGTGGGAGACAGGGTGAGTATCACGCCCAGACATCCGTCAGAACTCCCATAGTCCTTCACTGCCTATCGAGGATTCCGCCCACGTTATAAGCACACGAGCCAATTCCACGCTCTGCTTCCTTAAGCACCCCTGATTCCACCTGTGAGACGCGACTCTCTCGATATTCATCCATTAACCGATCAATGTGTAAACAAACCTCTAAATGTGGAAACACGCCTCGTAGGAACATGGTAACCATGAACCTACCGCTGACGACTTGGTTTGAAGCGGCCTTTAGGTCGGCAAGATCCTGCCGGTTAGAAATCTTACAATGTCTATAAGGCCTGATAAATACTCACAGAAGCAAAGTGGTGTTGACAGGAACATGCTCCAGAAACACTGCGTTTCCACCAATTACGACTCTCAGATTTGTTACCTTGAGCGCCGACTCCACGCTCTGTTTCCCTGAGCGCCGGGGATTCGGATGTAAATAAGATGCCAAGTATCCATCAATATGTAAATCAGTTCTATCTGTGGTGCCCTTTGCCGTGCGGCATGATAGTTCTATATGCAGCTGGGATGGCATGTGAGGGCGAAGAGTGTTGACGTGGGGAAGCGTAGACCAGGCACATTTTATACCACTTCTGTCGAACAATGCAATCAGTCTGAGTGCAATCTCTCTGTCTCTCTGTGTTCAGGGTTTACCCGGTTTCAGAGGAAAGCCCGGAATTTCTGGAGTCATTGGGAAAACAGTGAGTGTTTCTTCGTACAAACTGGCTTTTGGGTACGGAAGGGAGACAACGAGAGCTGTTTAGAAACACAACACAGAACGTGAATTGCACCTTAGAGTGCCTTTGGAGTGAGACTGAATCTATTTTACGACAACGTATCGAGACTGTGTATCCGATTCAACAGAACACTCCAAAGTACACACACATCTTTTATTTTCCATTATTCCTCTTGATGTACTGTCGATGTACTTAATCCACTTTTCCAGACAATTTATTTACTTTAAAAAATTACTGTTCAAGGTATGAGCATTTTTTAAACTAATCTTTAAAAAACTATTAGATAGAAAATAAGGGCTGCGTTTGCCATATCACTGAAGGGACATATTCAGTACCATAAAGGTACGTATTCAGTACCCTGAAGGGCCATATACATTACCCATCTATTGAGGGTATATCGCATATTTACGTTTTTAGTTTTGTTGTGATTTGCATTTCTCCAGAACAAGCAACTTTATAATATATACATAAAAAATAACATCAACCACAACACAGAAGACATAGAGAAAATGTGTTACGACGTCCGGCTGACTGAGAGCAAAACACTGGTCACCAATACAGCAAATCGCAGATACATTCCCACACATCTGCGCACACAAGATTCTACAAGACCATGGTGCTGTTTCCCAACAATAAAAAATATACATGTCTGACATTTGATAATTCCAGGGCGAAGCTGGAGAGAAAGGCCCAGAAGGCTTTAAAGGACCGAAGGGGGAAATCGTGAGTAGGATACCAATGCATTTCGGCCCTCTGTTATGGAATCCACGCCCGTTGACCAGCACGATGCTGGAATTGTGATCAGGGATACTCCTTCACTGGGGGTTGGGGTTTTGTAGATTGTTGCTTTGTTCTCCTAATTAAGAAACGATTGTGTCATGCGTGACTTCTGACACTGTTTCTGTGGACAACGTTTCGTTCACAGGGCAAAATCGGTCCTAAAGGAGGCCCAGGGGTCGCTGGTCCTAAAGGAGAGCCTGTAAGTGGAGACTGAAGAGCAGCCTTTTGTCTGTTTGTTTGTTTGTTTGTTTGCTTGTTTGTTTGCTTGTTTGTTTTGCACTTACAAAGTCACAAAAAAACAAAAAACTAATGTGTTCCCAATTGCCTGGCTTCAGGGGATCCCAGGAAGAGATGGGAAAGATGGCACCCAGGGCATGGATGGAGAGAAAGTAGGTGAAAACTCCCCTCTCCTGGCACCTTTGTAGGACCTAAAGTCACGTCAACGAGGTGTTTTGCCGATGATAATTTTGACAACGTTTCTCTCTATTGGCAGGGTGATGCCGGTCGGCCTGGTGTACCCGGTGAGAAGGGCCCCAATGGTCTTCCTGTAAGTGCAATATAGCTACAGTATTCATAAAACATTAGCACCAAATCAGTAACAGCGCAGTTACACTACCACCTAGGTCATAGTTATCATGGCGACTTTCATTTCCAGAATGTGTTACGTTCCTGCGGGTCTGTTGGCGTGGCCTGCTGGACGTTCACAGCGGGAATGAGTGCTGTTAGGTACTAAACCTCTATGGTTTGAGTTAGGGTCCCACCGTACTGCTGTTCACTTCACTCTACAACTCTTGGGTTGTAAGAAATGCCATTATCATATACAGATTCAGAAGAATTTTTCCAGACACATTCTGAAGACATACCATTTACACAGGCATCGCCTCCAACTCACAAGAAGAAACTACAGTACTGTATCCCCCCATCCCCAAAACACGTTTTGTTGTTGATTTTCTCCCAAATTGTAGGGTCTGCAAGGAAAGGCTGGCAGCATAGGCTCTAAAGGAGGGGTTGTGAGTACCACTGCATACTAATACTGTATAATGCATACTAGTACTGTATACTGTCTAATGTATACTAA
>JAOVYW010073659.1:0-10033 GCA_025775045.1 Hiodon tergisus
GCGTGGCAAAGCGTGGCAAAGCTAATGCAAAAACAAATGTAACTTAATGCACGTCTCGCTGTCCTATGCCTCTCAAAGTTTAGTGTGGAATATAGGCTGTTTTGGTTCAGCGTTGGGGTTTCCCCTAGTGTGTGTGTGTGAGTGAGTGAGTGTGTGTGTCTGTGTGTGTGTCTGTGTGTGAGTGAGTGAGTGTGTCTGTGTGTGTGTGTGTCTGTGTGTGTGTGTGAGAATCAACAATATTTAGTAATTGGTGAACGGCAGGGACAGACCCAATAAAAGCTGACAAAACTTTAGTTCAGGTCATGGATCTACGACCTGCTGGTATTGGCATGGTGTGTATGTATAATTAAAAGTTGCTAAAAAGGTATGTAACGGGTTGATGAACTGCCGCCTGCCCATAACGGGTAAATTCCTTTAGGAGTGCTGTTGTCGATTTTTAATGTAATGACTTCAGCTATAAACCCTAATCCACTCTTGCAATGCCAACGGGGAGCATGATAAACGTCCAGCCGTCAGTCATTCCTGACATTTCAGTTAAATATTTCCACTGGCTTGATATGAACCTAACCAAGCCAGCAAAGGACCACTGGATTGTCTATTATATGTGTGTCTAATATTTATTTTACGTTTTTCATTATTTATATGGACATCATTTTTTCAGAAGTAGAAAGTGATGTTGAATATTATGCGTTCAGTTCCCCTTATGGGTTCCAGGCCAGTTCTGCATTAGTGGATTTGATTTATTTGCTTCACCTCCTTCTGTATTAAAATCTTTTTGCTATGAAAGAGGGACGCTGGTGCGTGCTCGTGGCTCTGACGGAGGCAACCCATTGCAACTGTAGTCTGTCGGTTCTGGAGTTTGGTTTCCGCTCTTGTTTTCCCAAAACGGCTCCGATTTGCCCTGTGGCCTTTGCCTCCCCCCGGTGAAACCAGCCTGGTCGCTATATTTCTGTCCATTTTTGTTGATTTTTTCCCCCGTCCCCTCCGTTCCCCCTTGCAGGAGTTTGTCAAGGAGCTACTGGGCCGGATTAGGGGGATGAACAGGCTTGCTGCCCCGCATAAGAAGGGTCTATAACAACGGCCTTAAGAATCTCAACCACCCAGCAGCCATGCGTCAGCAACTCAACTCCGGATCCTCAGATCTTTATTTATTATTATAATGATTATTATTAGCTGTGTTTCAGGAACTATTTGTACGATTAAAACTATACTAGCTACATTGAGGAAGTTTTCGTATTAAATGTGGCGTTTTTCAGGGGTTTTGCAGGTTGGATATCTTTTGCCATCAACAACAGAGGCCGCCCCACCCTCACCACTTGTTTCATTATGGGTGTCTCTCCGGAGCGAGTCGCTGTGTGCTTTCCAACTCAATATCTGCTGGCGTGCCATTGGGAATACCCGAGCCAGTCCAAGGCAAGAGTGTTTTGTGTGCAAAGACAAAAGTAACTCACCCATGACGTAAACCGTTAATGGTGGCCAGGCCTGATGGGTGTTGTAGTTCTCCAGTTGGGAAGCGGTCTGATTGGCACTCGGTTTGAAAGGTTTCTGAAGATTCATGGTGTGCGTTTTTTCTTTTTCTTTAATCAAGTTTAGTGTCACTTGTGTGTTTCATTTACCTAAAGTGAACATATCACTTATCGTTTTTGTTGGTCAGGTTTAAAGTTAATTCATCAAAAAAAGGGATTTTGATTTGTAGTTTCCTTCAAGGTTATTTTATTTTTTGGTTTATTACTTGCACGTAAACATTGCTTTTATGGTGATGAGCACAATGTCGTCAGACACCAGGTTTTTGATGGGAGCTGCTAACATGGACTGTTAAAGCAGCTAATTGCTTGCTCATGGCTAAAGAATCCTCTATTGAATTCTAGAATCCCCTAGATTCTATAAATCTAGGAATTCTGGAATCCTCTGGAAGATATATATATATTTTTTTTTACATAGAAATCTGTGTGCAGAGTAATTGCGTGGTCATTGTTAAAGGATGAGTCTTCATGCCATTTATACAAATTCCATGGCTGTTATGTGGTGAACTGCCAAAGAGCACAGAGAGTCTTATTTTATTAAACACTGGACAAATCTAACAAGGGTAATATTATTTATGATTAACTTATTAAACAAGTATGGCATTTTAATTTTTGTCACTGCATTACCTGATTTTTGTTAATTAACTCTATACCCTTTTGGGAAACCAGAAAAATGTAATGGTGCTGATTTATTTTCTTTAGTTTAAATGCCAGGGATTCTCAGAGCTTTTTTTGCTCAAACTGTATGACAGTATTAATGAAGATCTTTCGTATCTCCTCCTGTGTTTGGGTAACTTGGTCCTTTTATCTGAAGACTGTCTATTCAGGGTTTGGGAGATTTTCATGTTTTTTGTTTTTAAAGTGTTTTGCCAGGTAAATGGTGTGATATTGCATGTATTAAGTGTCTTGAAGGGACTATTTTGATCCAATTTTGTTTCGTTTTCATTTTTATACTGCGTGATTTTTAATTTTAGCAGGGTTTTTTTTCCATACATCTGCAAGCTTAGTTTATTTTTTTGCTGATAATAAAGGCAGAAACACAACTCTTGTTATTTGTCAATCCTTTGTCTGGTTCGTTAAAGCCGTTTCATCCGAAATGTTGTAATTGTGTCACAAATGCAACTTAAACATAATTGCTTTAACATAATCTTTCCCCAGAGCTATAGCTTCACTATGGTAGTTTTGTTTTTAATTTGATATCAGGCTTTTACATTTCTGTTTGTGTTAACCTGAGGTGGAAGGGGAAGACATTTATTTGGACAATGGGGGGGGGGCAGAATTAACCGTTGACCTTCTTAAAAGGAGAAAGTGTCCTTGGTCGTGGTGACCAACTGTGTGTGAAGGCTTTCATTCCAGAAATCAAATCAAAAAATTCTTGAACCTCATTGGCCGCGTTGAACTCATTTAAATTAATTCAAAGCTTCCGGACTACTGAAGATGAGAGCTGTTCTAAGGGAGTGGGGAAATCCATCTGAAAAGTGGTACCGGCAATGACCCATGGTGTATGGGAATGGTCTGTCTCAAGTACAAGTCAAATGACTGTAATGTAGATTCAGAAAGTTGAGACCAATCGAACATCCGAACTAGTCTATTGTAGTCCGCTGTTTTGACTAAGTGTAATCTGATGTAGCGAAAGGTGGCTGTTCTGCGTTATTTAGGCCCTGTATTTTAACAGTTTATGCAAATCAAGTAATTCTTTCTATACTCCAGCTATTCCCATGTATGGGACCAAGACAGAGCATCAGGCAACCAAAACGACATGGTCTTTTAAAAATAAAATAAAAAAACAATTATATCGAACACCTTTATAATGTGCACTAATGAGCAGCAGCAGTTCTGATGAACTGTCTAGATACGGAGGGTGGAAGGCGGCGCGGTATTCCATAAAACCTGTCACCCAGCACAGTGTCTTAGAGCGGAAAACCGTCTGTGTGACAAAGACACGTCTGTTCCTCCACACGGCGTGAAAAATCCTGCTTGTCAGATGATTGTCTGCCTGTCAGCGTTTCCCCTGCTTCCTGCCCACTCTTATCCCAAATGGCATGAGAGAATCATCGATATAAGCAATAGTAATAATAATAAAACGTTTTCTTTGTCATCAAAAGTCCCCGACGTCGGTGGAAAATAAAAGTTTGGTATTTGGTGAGCTAAATCGTGATCACATTTACCAGGCTCCCTTCATACTGATGTTCAGGAAATTGGTTACCATAATGATCCCATATCCCTAAAAACAATTTCCTTACAGGTAAAATCCAATCAAGCCCAAAATTCGAAACGAGTCAGTCAGGCATGTTCTCTTGGAATCCATCTTTAGTCTCCATGGTTAAACACGTGTTAAATGTGTATAAGTAGTGTATCATACATAAATATTTAGGTGTCGTAATCAAGGCTATAAAATGATCTCCACGTGGTATAGAAAGAACGTGCACTCAGTGGTCAGTTGTATCTCCCTTTTCTGCTCCGGTTCTGCCTTCAGAACAGCCTGAATTCTTCAGGTGTTGTTCCACAGGAACGTTGCTCCATGCTGCCTTGATGGCATCACACAGTTTCTGCAGATTTGGAGGAGATGCATTCGTGCTGTGAACAACCATCTTATCCCAAAGATGCTCTTTTGGGTTGAGGTTTGGGGGCTGCGCAGGCCACTCAATGTCACATTCTTGGAGCCATTCTGAGACAATACGTGCTTTGAGACATGATTTGTTTTCCTGATGAAAGTATCCATGTGTCGAAGAGTAAACTGTGGTCATGAAGGGTGAAGGGAGGCACTGGGTTGGCAGCAATGTTCAGATACGCTGCGGCGTTCAGATGTTGCTTGGTCGGAATAAGGGGCCTAATATCTTGTTTTTTTGCTGTGCTGTTTTCGATGGAGAAAGGCAATAACTTTTTTGACTACAGAAATAGAAACAGATGGCATAAAGCAACAGTCTCAGTTCGCCTGCAGACAGTGAACGGTAAGCTGTCTGAGAAGATTAACATTTCAGTGATGTCATCACCAGAAACACTCCGCTAAGGCATTGCTACATCTGTTAACCAGGAAATGTCTCATGAGCCTGTTGACCGGGACCAGAAATGCAAAAGAAAATATGGTTTATATAAAACAAGCCAAAAAAAACTCTTTGTGTTGGAAAAGAAAATGTCCATCAAATCTCGTAATGAGAAACATTTAAAGAAATGATTCTCAAAGTTTTTTATGCGAGTAACGTTGTTCAACCATTGGCAATGGGGACTTGTGGGAAAGTCAGCATACAGCATGCACTCTGTAAAAAAGGTTGAATAACTGGAGGACGCCAAACCCGCTCCTGTCTTCTAACACCTAGACCCTAGACCCTGGAGTGGGTGGCAGAGAGTAAGATGGAAACGATTCCTGCAACAAACACCAGCAGTCATGTGACTGAGATAACAACCCCCGGCCGTATTCCTGGAGCTCATTGGCTGCTTGTGCATCAGAGGAGAAGATTAATAGGACCGGCTTAATCGCACATAATCAACAAACAGCTCTGGGATATTATTATTCAAGTAGTTAATCTGGGAATTTCTCCTTCTCTGCTAAATTTAAAATGGAAGGCAGGAGTGTCAGAGCTTGTCTATAATTTGCGTTCGCTGTCTGTAATATTTCTAATATACCTCGACATGCAGAACAGTCAGTGCTCCACATGTAATTCGTAATAACGATTAAATGTTTAGTTAGTAACTATTGGGATCCGAATCCAACACAACGGCGGGTACCTAAACCTATGCACTGTGTAACTGACATAGAAAACACAACACCTGCTGTTTAACTAGCAGGAGTCTGTATGTCAAGGGAAGGGCCAACTGAAATTTGGGCATGAACAGGCTATCAAGCAGGCTCTCCTTAATCTGGTCCTGAAAATTCCTCCTGTGTCGTTACTTGCTCTTACAGTCCGTCCGCTACCATCCTTCCCAAGTCAACGCTATGAGCAAGAAAATAAGCACTCAATTGACCGGAGTTTGTGGTTAAGTAAACGTTAAATGAAAAAGAGATGCTTTTTCCCATTTTGTGTGGTGATGGAAATTTCCCCGGAGGAGTTGCGTCTAAAGGTTTGTGGATGTATAAATTATTTTGCGATGCGGAATCCATTAGTTCTGGCAGCAATGAGCACACATCTGTAATTGGTGTTGAAACTTTACTGCAGATCCAATTTCACTGCTCTGTGGGGCATGCTGCATCCAGAAAAAGGCATTTCAATGTGTTCCAGCTGGTCCAATGACTTCCTCAGCAATAACATGCATTAATAAAACATTTCACCACTTGTGGCTTATAGTGTGGTTTCAAAAGGTATCAAACTTAGTTAAAGCAGGAATTTATGTCAATCTCTTGGTTACACACATTTTAGTATCAGCACACAATTTTAGTGGTCTAAAATCGCAATACCACCATTCATAAAATGCATGCTCTGTAGCCCAGAAACTGTGAATGGCTTCACATGATTTATTTTCACAAATATCTATGCTGTAACAACTGTTCAGCTCAAATAGAGGCCACTGCTGATAACAGGACCAAGTAAATATCGCATCAGCGCTAGTATTATGTAAATATGCATGACAATGTAAGGGCCAGTTTTTACGGATCCGGTGAAACTATTTCTTTCTTCTGTTTGAACAATAGTGTTATGATGGATTTCGACCTTGCAGTGAACACACATTAAATGTATTGGTGTTAAACCCCCCCCCCCCCCTCCATATTCCAGAACCTTAAAGCCACCTTACTAATCCCACAATGTTAATGAGACCGCCTCCATTTACTTCCAAATCTCTTAGATTAAGAGCCTTGTCACTTAACCGTGATGGGTGTTCCTCCATAGCCGTGCACATTTTTTAAACAGTGACCACGTGCACCAAACCTTCACCGCCCGCTGGAATGTCATTGCATTTTAGACGGCTTGTGTATGGTGTGGTTCTGCAGAGCTGTTGCTTTCGGTGGAGCAGCAAGCAGATCTGTGCTGGGAGATTCTCTTGTCATTAGCTATTCACCTTGCAGTCAGAGGGACTATTCTGCTGGCACAGGCTCATTGCTGCACGGTTGAGCTGAAAACTGGGTCAGGGAATTTAAAGACACAGTCCCGCACTCAGATTTCCATCTCTCCTCCGCAATGTACACGAGCAGTGCAACCAGGTCTGCAAATCTGTGCCATAGGAAGTAAGCTCTAATGTTATATTTTTTTATGCCCAAATGTGAGTTTCTTATCAAAGAATTGAGAATAAATAGATGTGTAAAATAGATGAAAATAAATGGCTATACACTTTCAATGTCTGGAATTTATGGAGTCACGTAAACATGTAATATCTAGGCCTACGCATTCCTGATAAAAACCTCAGCAGAATTTATTACATTTCCTTCCTGTTTCAAGAAGTGGAAGTATGCTCATAACTCATAGCTGTAAATTCATTAGTTGTCCTGCCCCCCTGACAATCCTGCTTTAAAAGGTGAAAGTGAAAGTGAAAGTAATTTTTGAGTTGTGTGACGTCATTAAGCCAGGAGACTCCCAGAGGATAACCCTACCCTCAGGACAACCTCAGAAAACAAGGGCAATGTCCTTCGGTGGAATTATAACTTCCTGTCTTACCACTGAAAAGAGAAACACCCTCTGTACTGTCACGAACGTTAGTGCTGCCCCACTGTGTCTGGACTTCAGGAGAGGTCCAGATTTTACATATTTTAACAATTACCAGTTGTAAAAAGCTGGAACAAAATTGTTGTTGTATATGTATGTTTGCAAGTAACAAAGCATAATATGACGTCCTTAAATTAATAGCTGTGAGAAACAGTTTTTAAATCGCTTTTAGTCAAATTGAGTGGTGTTTGACAAAATCACAAGCCAGTTCTGTAAATCATATGCACTAGATTTTCAGTTTGCAAATACACATCATGTGTGAGTGAAAACAGGAAAGCCCAAGATTATGATTCAAGATACTACCACTCTCAGAGCTGAACATCAGACTCCAGACAATGATATCTCCAATCTTTCTCCACTATTGAGGCAGTCTGTGTTCAAAATAGAGAACAGCTGTCTCACTTATGCTGTGGACCATCGTTATGACATGCTAATTATCACTTAGGCTGAGCTGTTTTGTTGCATCTGTCAATCAACCTACAATACTACTTGGCATTCTCAATACGAGGGCCATATTATCATCTTGTAAGTCACGTCTGCAAACCAATTTACTGTCGATCTCCTCCTTTTTTGCTGGCTCAGTGAGCACAGCTTGAACTAGGCAGTACCATGGTGAGTATTAAATGCATTGACTCCGTCAGGTCTGAGGCCTTGAAGGGTCCTTAGTCACGTCTTCAGGCTCTCCGCATCACTCCTGATCAAAGTTTTACTGATAATAACCGTTGGAAGGTTGGAAGGCCACTAGCGTAATAAAATAAAGAGAGGGAAACCTTTTGGAGGGGTTTTCAGCTAGTTCTTCAGCGCCACGCTGGGGCTTATGGCCAATGGCTGGACTGGGATGTGAGCCCACGTCAGAGGAAAGGAAACCAGCGTCGGGAAATTATCTGTGGTGAACCGTTGCCTGTTTTGCAATGAGCCCAGCCCAGCCTTTCAAAAACTAGGCCAGGTGCCACTGACTTCCTCAGCTTCCCACAGCGATGCTTGATCCAAGCTGATTTCCATATTGGCATTCGAGGGTGGCAGCTAGTCACCGATTAACATCATATGCTTTAGTGGGCTTAAAGACCTGCAGAACCACACTAGGCGTTTCACTGCTACCACGTCTTCTGTAAGTGCCACTGTGGTGCTCAGGTTTCACTTCACAAACTCGTGATCTGAAGAAGTCGAACAGCGATTAAATGGCAAGCGTAGGCTTTTCTCAGGGTTGAGTAATACAGCGTCAAAATTTTCGCATGTGGGAATGGGAAAGATCCGAGGTTTTTCTCAGTAGGCAGGAGTCAAAATCCGGCTATTAACTTCACTTTAATGTTATTCTACTCCTGTGGCTCCATTGATTCGATAACAAGAACAAAGCCGGACTGCCGACCAATCAAATCAAACGACCAAAGCAAAAGGCTTCTGTGCTAGGAAAAGCACCCGTTCAGCCTTGTCATGATGAACAGGCATGGATTCTGACATTTATATGAATGTGTTGCTGTAATTTAATATATTTCCCGTTACTAGAGCGGTTTCACCGAGGCTGTTGCCGTTATGTTCCACATAGGATACAGATTCCTAGTTGACTGCACTGTTTTTACTTAATTTGTAAATGAGACATTCTATATATTTTTTGCTACCGTGATCCAGTCAACTAAAGACAGCTTGTGCTGTATTGGAAACATTTCAAATGGAAAAATAGTACATAAACTTATATAATATAATGGATGTATTTTTGGATAGCTAAACGGAACATAGGAAAACTGTAAATAGTTTACTTAATTGCAATGCATTACATCTGAGCCTGTTTAAAATTTCTTATTAATGGCTAGATTGTCCCGTAATTAACTTGGGGTAAATCTGTTCCACGCCCAAGATATACATTGTGCTAATTAAAGGACATTGTAAACATTGACATTTATGTAGAATTTCAAACGTCTTTCAGTCAGGAGAGAAGGTATGCCCGGTTTTACGTATAAAACCAAAAATATGTCTTTTTTTTCACCAAGGATTCTGAGACGCCGGGGTCACTGATGTTTGTAAGAACGTACTGTCGATTAAATCGATTAAATCGACAGTCTGTTCTAGTTTTTATTCATGAACGTGATCTGAGCGGTAAAAAAAAAAAAAAAAAAGGTTCACAGTCGCCTTGAAAAAAAGTAGACTCTGAATCCTAATAGCGTAAAATGTCTTTACCCACCATTATTGACAGACGCAGACGCAGATCATTGATGCTTGGGAATAAACCGTGTGCCAATTTTCCTAGTCTAGACTTGTGGCTTTTTGTCTATGAACTGTAACACAGAATTGTCATCCCACTGTAAATTGGGACAACCTGTCTGGTTAGGTAAAAAAACTGGCACTGAAAGCAAATCCAACCAGCCGCTTATGACAGTGAAATACAGCCGAAAAGCGGCTTGCTCGCGTGGGAAGGCATGGGTGCTCCAATCTGTGGCGAACCGGGTAGATGCAGCGGAGAGAGTGTTTATATTCTTCACCATAGGTAAAAAAAAACAACAACTACCCGAACCGCCGAGGGAATCTATCCACCTGGTCTCGCACGAATGCACAATTCAGAGTCAGAGGACACACAAACGAAACATATTTTATTCATTTAAATGAAGAATTTTTTTCTCATATAGTTTCACTAGTCCAGTGATCGCTGGATTGAAATTTACTTTAAAAATTCGGGTAGTTTCGTGAAAAAGTACAGGGATACTTGACAGAAGTGGGGTAACGGTTAAGGGGTAACGGTTAAGGGGTAGTGGTTAAGGTTATTGGACCAGAAAATGCAGGTTCCGAGCCTGATGTAATTGCACTGGTAAATGTCCAGCGGCATAAATAGATAACTTTTTAAATATTTTAATAACAAAAATAATTCTTGTCGTGCCATTTCCCGGT
>JAOVYW010073660.1:0-16723 GCA_025775045.1 Hiodon tergisus
TGTGTGTGTGTGTGTGTGTGTGTGTGTGTGTGTGTGTGTGTGTGTGTGTGTGTGTGTGTGTGTGTAATGAAGGTTCCTTCTTCCCACTCTTTCCCCAGACATTCCAGACCAATGCTCACCCTCGCCCTGCAATGCCAGAGGGACAGTACGCTGTGAGGACAAAAAGGGTGACTTCCTCTGCCACTGTTTCACTGGATGGACTGGCGCCACATGTAGCCAAGGTACTATCATGAAGGTTCATGAGTGCAGCCTACAGCCTTTGCAGGGTTGGACTAGGCCTAATCCCTTTATTCCATTCCATACAGAAACAAGCGCTAAACTGAGTCTATCTACAGCCAAATGAAGATTTGCAAGCTTCAACACCACCAACAAAATGAGAAAAATTTATCTAAATCTGGAAAACAAGTACATTGGAATAACAAAAATGAATCGCACAATAAAATACAATTCTATCTGCCCCTAAAAAAAGAATCTGATCAGGGACAAATTATAGAAAGATATAGCTGAAGTACAGACTAAGTGACCATGGCAATGAAACTGGCAGGCATAAAAACCTGGATTTCCAAAGAAAAAGTCTTCACTAGGGCCTGGGAGAGGTCAAGACAGAAATGCTCTTTCTGCTAAACTGCCCATTATATATAAGAAAAGGAGGGGCACGTAGAGTACTGTGCAAACGTTCTATAAAATGAACAGATTCTAGATATAAAATACAATGAAGGGCAGTAAATGGTAAAAAAATTATAAATATATTAAATGAATAAATAAAATCAATATTTGGTGTGACCACGATTTGCCTTTAAAACTGCATCAATTCTTTTAGGTACACTGTTGTGGAGTTTTATAAGACGGTAGATAGATTGTCCCAAGCATCTTGGAGAACTTTCCATGGTTCTTCTACTGACTTTGGCCGTCTCGCTTGTTTCTGTCTGTCCAGGTAATCCCAGACAGCCTCGATGATGTTGAGATCAGGGTTCTATGGAGGCAAAACCATCTGTTGCAGAACTCCTGGTCCTTCTTTTGAATTGCTTTGGCATAACACTGTTCTGTTTTGTCATGACAATGAAGTATTTTTTATTTTGTATAGTGGAGGGGGGAAAGTGGGAGAAGAACAGTAAATAAGCTATGAAAACCATGTATTATATTTGATCAGCTTGTGGCTCCTGAGGGCTTGGCTTGTTGTGTCATGTGGCTCAGTTGTGTCTCTCTCTCACTCTCCGATTGGCAGATGTGAACGAGTGTAACAGGAAGAACGGTGGCTGTGACCATTTGTGCAACAACACACTAGGCAGCTACCGGTGTTCCTGTCGACACGGTTACAAGCTGGCTGACCGACATATCTGTGCAGGTAAGAACCTTCACAATCCTGTCGGCCAGACCAAACATTGAAGACCCTGTCCCTCAGTTTTGATGAGACTTGGTATAGTTTGACCTGCAGAGACAATTTAATAAATCAAGCCAAGGTACATTAGAGCAAGACAAAAAGAGTTATTTAGCTAGAAAATCTTTCATAGAAGTCAAAAACTCTTTGCAGACTTCTTGCAACTCTTAAATGCTTCAACCATCAGCTAACCTTACTAGGAGCTTTTTATATGGTGGCTGATTACACCATTTCCTACGGCTGTACCTGTTATACAGCTGAGGATGTTTGGCAGTCAGCAGCAAAGCCATTGTAGGTTCTGGGGTGCCCTGCTAAGTGACTGCTCCTCTCTGTTCCAGATGTGGACGAGTGTGGGGCCATCCCTGGTGTGTGTGGGACTGCACGTTGTGTGAACCTCATGGGGTCATACCAGTGTGTGTGTGAGAAGGGCTACGTTTACAACAACATTTCCAAATCCTGCCAAGGTGGGTTCTTCTTGCACACAAATGCATATATGCAAATTATCTTAAAGACAAACGCATGTAACACTGAACAAGCACAATCAGCACACTTATGTTATGTTCTATATAAAAACATTCAAGGACTCCGCATCACATAAACACATTTTCAGCTCACAGCAGTGGGGAAAAAACGCAAAGTTTTGGCATTAACAAGATTCACATTACACTTCCAAGAACAGTAAAATCTCCATTACGGTGCCAGAGTATTTAATGTTCAAGAAAAAAGAAGAGTTTTGTGCAGAAAAGGCTGTCTGTTTTTGCTCTGAGAAAGACAGGAATGCTGGAGGTTACTGGGTCTCTCACTGGAATTCAAACCTAACAGGGAAAACTAAATTTATCCTCAACAGCATTTCAGAAAAAAGGAATGTGGTTCCTGTAATCTGTTATCCTTTTTAAACCGTTAGCTTTCGCAATCATGATTGCGTAGAAACCATTGGGTCAAGGAACTGATGAAGCGGGTGTTTTTGTGTGGGCTTCACAGTTCACTGCAGGCTATCTGAATGGTGCACTGTTCCCACAGATGTGAACGAGTGTGACACACAGGTGTGTTCAGAGGTGTGCGTCAACACGCCTGGGAGCTTCCATTGCTTCTGCGAAGGGAGGCGGGGCATGAAGCTGGGGGCGGACCTAAGAACATGTGAGGTAATTAAACACTTTGCGGCCACAACAATCCCCAAAGTTATGACCAAATTGTATTCTGTTTTAAAAAACAGGAACAATCCTTCACACTAATTGGATCAAATGTATATGGATCTAGCTAATCGAGCTTTCGTTAAGATCAAGAGCGAAATGTATTGAACAAGGAGGAAAAGCGCTAGCTATTTGCACTAGAGAAAATAAAATTTAAAAGGGAAATCACTATCTGCTTTAGAAATTGATAATGTTGTTTTGTAAGGATCCAAAGAAAATTACATATTTTGTTAACTTTGTTTATGCAGCCTAAATGTGAAGAGTATACATGTGAGTACAACATATTCAAGCTCAAATCCCAGTTGTTAATGTAGAATTCAAGGCCCTATGTGATTCTGATTTATCACTCACTGAAATTGGAGAGGCAGTTGAAGGGGTTAATCACCTATAAATAGGTTGTCTATCTGTAGAATTTTATATACACTTTTTAAAATGTGTTCCAAGAAAGTATAGCAAATGGAGTGATGCTTACAACCATGAAGCAAGGTGTTGTCTCTTTAATACTTGTTAAGGATTCACTTTTGATTGACATAGTTAAATATTTATTTGAAATTTATAGCCTTAGCAAATCGCTTAAAAGGGTTTAAAATTTTTATAAACTTATTATCAAGACTTCCCTGTCAAGGAGACCCCAAACTGGTTTCATGAAAGGTCGACATATAAACTATGATATTAGATTAGTCCTGTTGATTATGCTGTGTCTGAAGCAATTGTTTTATTCCTAGATTTTTGCAAGGCTTTTCAATTGAACACAAGTTCCTAATTCAACCATCTTTGGCTTGGGTGCTAAATTTTCTTCTGTTATCAACATGTTTTACAAAAACATAAACAATAAAAGTTTGTTTATTTATATCTCTCGGTATCTGAATTAACCAATTTTTAAGAGGTATATCTATATATGGGAAAGAAATAAAGCCTTGCATCATTTCTAAGACTGTATGTAAATAAATGTGACATATTGTGTCTTCACAATATAAATTACACAGCAATTAATGTAATCTAACTCTGTTTCTCCAGCCCATAGTGCCCTGTGTACCAATGAACGTGAAAAGGAACGCCTATTCGCTCTATATGGGCCGTTGGTTCAGCGGTGCTCCCGTGATCCATTTGCGGTTCCGCAGGAGAAACCAGACTGGGTTAGTCCATGTAATTGTCATTGTTCTTACTACTGTCGTTTCTCCGGAAGCAATAATAATGCCATGCTTCTTCAGAGTACCACTCTCACTCAATAAGGGCACGGGAGAACTCGCCTTCTCTCTTTCCACAGCTTCACTGCTGAGTTCGATCTGCGGACCTTTGACCCTGAAGGAGTCATCCTTTTTGCCGGGGGTCACCTGGACAGCTCCTGGATTGTGCTTGCAGTGCATCATGGGAAGCTGGAGCTGCAGCTGAAGTATGGGCTGACACCACGGGTGACCAGCAGTGGCCCAGTGATCAACGACGGACAATGGCACCGGGTGAGGAGTCGTGATGGGGCTGAACAGGAGGCTCAGATAAGTTTATAAAAAAACAAATGTGTGTCGTTAAGCCTCAGGGCTTTTGTTCATGGCATACGAAGGAAAGGAACCCTACCGTTGGTCAAAATGCCATCTGTTGACTTAAAATTTTCTCTTTATTGTATAAATGGTGACATTTTAGGCTTGTAATCTTGGTAATTGGATTGGGTGACTAAGTTTGTTATTGTATGTTTTTGTTTTTGGTGCTCAGGTGTCTGTGGAGGAGCAAGGGCAGACTCTGGTCATTAAGATCGACAGGGAGGCAGTTATGAAGATAGCAGTGAATAGTAACCTCTTCACCCTAAGAAAGGGGATGCTTGAGCTCAACCTCACTGTAGGTGGTGTCCCCTTCAGAGGGGGGGGTTTGGTTAACCAGGTGTGTGCCCCTATTATACATTTTTATGTACTGATAGGACTGCCTATGTATGTTGGTAATGATGGGTTCAAAAAGGTATCTGTAAGAACATAATAGCGTCTGTACATTTGTAACCAGGGATTCAAATATGTGCTGATACAACCCTTAGTTATGTGGTCTGTGCCACGCTTAATGTCTTACATGTCAGGTAATGCCTTCTCTGTTTAATTAATGGTCTGTGCCGTCTCCCAGGTGAACCCCCATCTGGATGGGTGCTTGCAGAAGTGGCGCTGGCTCACTGATGAGGAAACCTCAGTCCAGGAGACCATCCTCTCCAACAAAAAGATGCAGTGCTTCTCCACAGAGGAGCAAGGCTCCTTCTACCCTGGCAGTGGTTTTGCCCTCTTCAACCTCAGCCTGTGTACGTGTGTGTGTGTGTGTGTGTGTGTGTGTGTGTGTGTGTGTTTCTGAGTTCTGATGTTCTCCATCTCATTTTCCCCCTTTTTTTTGTCCAGGAATTTTACTCACTTCCTTGCTGTTCTGTTGCTGTTCTGTTTTAACATCTAACTGTTCACCTTTATTCTCTAAAATATTGGCATGATCTAAATAAATAAAAAAGGCAAAGTGCATTCCTTTTGTTCATGTTCCATTTATCCAAAACTTTACTGAATTAGGAATGGGAACAAAGTCCTTAGAAAGCCTTTTGGATTGAACCTCACATTCAGTGTTATTTACTTTTTTTTCAGTTATACACAGTGTGTGTCTTGCTTCTGCTCTGTCACTATATAGTAATGCACTTAATCTGAACCTAAGCACAGGCCTTTACTCGCTGTGTTGTTATTTAAAACAACCTTTCATTGTTGTTGATACCTGTCCGTCCTTATAAGTGAATGTATGGAAATGTAATCCTTCATCTCTTTACAGGTGATTCCCAGGTGCTTAATATTCAGTTGAACCTGCGTCCTGCCTCCAGTTCTGGGGTTCTGTTTGCACTCGTACATCAGGACAGTGTTCCCCTGTCTGTCTCCCTGTCCGACCATAACCCCGAGGACAAAGTGTGGCAGCAGGTAAGATCCGGCTTTCTGTGTGTATCTTTGTCTGAGTATTTGTGTGTCAATGAGCGCTCGTGTCTATGTGCGTGCGTGTGTGTGTGTATTAATGTGTGTGTATTAATGCGTGTGCGTATGTGTCTGTGTATTAGTGTGTGTGTGTGTGTGTATTAATGCGCGTGCGTATGTGTCTGTGTGTATTAATGTGTGTGTGTGTCTGTGTGTATTAATGTGTGTGTGTGTGTGTGTGTGTGTGTGTGTATTAATGCGCGTGCGTATGCGTCTGTGTGTATTAGTGTGTGTGTGTATGTGTATTGATGCGTATGTGTCTGTGTGTATTAGTGTGTGTGTGTGTGTGTATTAATGCGCGTGCGTATGTTTCTGTGTGTATTAATGTGTGTGTGTGTGTGTGTGTGTGTGTGTGTGTGTTAATGCGCGTGCGTATGTGTCTGTGTGTAGTAGTGTGTGTGTATTAATGCACGTGCGTATGTGTCTGTGTAGTAGTGTGTGTGTGTACTAGTGTGTATTAATGCGCGTGCGTATGTGTGTGTGTGTGTGTATTAATGCACATGCGTATGTGTCTGTGTGTAGTAATGTGTGTGTGTGTTAATGCGCGTGCGTATGTGTCTGTGTGTATTAATGCGCGTGCGTCTGTGTGTACTAATGTGTGTGTGTGTATTAATGCACGTGCGTATGTGTCTGTGTGTATTAATGTGTGTGTGTGTGTATTGATGCACGTGCGTATGTGTCTATGTGTATTAATGTGTGTGTGTGTATTAATGTGCGTGCGTATGTGTCTGTGTGTATTAATGTGTGTGTGTTAATGCACGTGCGTACGTGTCTGTGTGTATTAATGCGTGTGCGTATGTGTCTGTGTGTACTAGTGTGTGTGTGTGTGTGTGTTAATGCGCGTGCGTATGTGTCTGTGTAGTAATGTGTGTGTACTTGTGTGAGTGTGTGTGTGTGTGTGTGTTAATGCGCGTACGTATGTGTCTGTGTGTATTAATGTGCGTGCGTCTGTGTGTAGTAATGTGTGTGTGTGTGTGTGTGTGTGTGTGTGTATTAATGCGCGTGCGTATGTGTCTGTGTGTACTAATGTGTGTGTGTGTGTGTGTGTGTGTATTAATGCGCGTGCGTATGTGTCTGTTTATTAATGTGTGTGTGTGTATTAATATGTGTGTGTGTGTTAATATGTGTTTGTGTGTGTATTAATGCACGTGCGTATGTGTCTGTGTGTATTAATGCGCGTGCGTATGTGTCTGTGTGTAGTAATGTGTGTGTGTGTATTAATGCGCGTGCGTATGTGTCTGTGTGTAGTAATGTGTGTGTGTGTGTATTAATGCGCGTGTGTGTGTGTGTGTGTGTGTGTATTAATGCGCGTGCGTATGTGTCTGTGTGTAGTAATGTATGTGTGTGTGTCTGTGTGTAGTAATGTGTCTTTTAATGTGCATGTCTGCAGCAGGTGCTGGTGGCTATAGATGAACTGGTGATAGCCAGTATCCCAGTGAACCTTTGTGACGCTGAGAAACATCTAGTGAACGTGACCATCTCAAAGAACCGGACCCAGCTGGAGGTGGATAACAAAGCAGGTCGTATTCAGAGGGAAGCAGTCCCCAAGACCTTGAGCTACCTCTCCCAGGCCAGCACTTACCTCGGTGGGCTCCCAGGTGGGCTGACTGTTCCTGACTGGCAACTCATTCACACAGTAGGAGGCAGCTTCACTGCACTTCATATAGTGTCAGAAAGTTTTCCTCTGCTTGCAGAGAAAAAAGGGAATATAATGAAGAATCTCAGGAATATGGTTTTGCATTTGTTGCCGTTAACAGTTTGCACACAACGTGAGGTAACCCAACAAAGTTATTCAAATTTTTATGCACTTCCAGTTTTATGAGGTGATGGACATATCAAAAGCAATTTTAAATAATTAAATTTAATTTGCCTATGATATTTTTAAAAGTTAATGAAGGGTATATAGAACCATAGGGCTTGACATGTCACCTGTGCCCCCACCCCCCCAGAGGTCCCGCTGGTTTCTACCCCCGTCTCAGCATTCTACATGGGCTGCATGGATGTTATCGTCAATGGAAGAGCACTGGATCTGGACCAAGCATTCTACAAACACGACGACATCCACTCTCATTCCTGCCCCTTTGTAGGAGCAAACCTGTAGCCTCCCCAAAAATGGCTGCACACACTATCCCAACCCACACTCCACATGCACAGAGCCCACACTGCTCACACTAGATCCCTGCTATCCCCACCCATATAGCCTAGATGCCCCTCTCACTACCACCAACTATGAAAACAGTCTGCTGTAATATACTCAATATGTAAATACTGAACTGTTTATTGGTTTTTTCATTCATTTTGGATTTTAAAACTTTAAAGTAACTGCATCTTACATTTGTAGAGTTTATTTTGTTTTTATTGTATATTTTAGTCTTCATTCAATTAAAGTGTTTTGACTTTTCTTTTTAAGATCTCTAAAAAAAAGACAGGGTCTGCGGGTTAGATTAAATCGGTCTCAGAAGCCAATACAAAGGCCTGGGCTCCTAGAGATATAAAATACCTGCTTCAGAATATTACATTTTGTTTTCTTTTTCTTTATCTCTTTTTTTATGCTTATTTTTCTCTAGGTCTAAGTATTTATCAACCGCTGAATACCTGAGCACACCAGGATGATTTAGTTCATCATCAATGCACATTAGGGCAACAACTTTACAAACCAACACTGCAATACCAACACTCTCAGAGAGCAGGAAACAATCGTACATGCATCAGTACATAATTACAACAGAAGGTGGCAGTACTGAGGGTATAATGTGTGTCATTGATGACAAAATTAAGATATTTCAAATGCAGTTTCACGATAAATTTGGATTTTATAAAAAAGGTATAAATATTACTCAACTGTTTCACTTTCTTGTCTAGGTCTATACAAAGATGTAGTGAATAGAAAATATCTATATTAGAGTATTTAGCAATTAATTTCCTACATTTGTTAACGTATTAAAGATTATTACAAATTTTACTTATTTGTGAGTTTATTTGGATATGTTGAGTATTTATATTGTTCTTGTTGACTTTAGTTATATTAAAATATAACTGAAGATTACACGTCATATAACTGTTACAATAACAGTTAATAACAAACATATTGTGTCTACAAGGGCTCAATGGAAGTGGGTGTCCAGGTCAAGAGTAAAGTTTCAAAACTATTTAAATTAAATTAAGCTACAAAAATGTTTCTACTTCAGCAATGGCAAATCTCTAGGCCAAAGAACACAATTTTAAGAACACAAACTGGAGAGAAAACTACTGAACACAATTACAAACTTCTTATCTCTTATCTGGCCTACCTCCTTTTTCTCTCTGCTTCGTTATGACACCCAATTAATCACAGGCTAATTAGTCAGGTTACCTAGTCTACTTTAGTATAATAGGGGTTATGTCCTTGGCATCCTATTCTATTTTCACAGGCCTCATCTATGGCCCGGAGTGGCGTTGCCCTGCGATCTAATAGCTGCGGTCTTAAACCTACACCAAAAAATTCAAATAGGATTCCCGGTTTACTTAAATGGAAAAATGTATCAGTGATGGCTATTTCCCTATAAGAACCCTATAAGAATTATCTTTGCCTTTCTTTTAAATCTCACAATAGCATGTCTGACTTCATGCGTCACCAATCCTCAATTACAACTCGGGCGCCTGTCCTCTTTACTTTCGAGCCATTCTGGCACTGCAGCGGCGACGAAGAGTAATGGGTTATATTTCTATTTCAGGGAACTGGGGTTGTGATAATAATCAGACATTCCCTTTTTAAATAGTCAAGTCAAGTCAAATATATTTCTATAGCACATTTAAAACAACATGAGCTGACCAGAGTGCTTTACAATACATATACATAAACAGAGCAACAATCAACCACAAAATAAATCATGCGGATACCCAGGCAGAGAGCAGGATAAAAATATAGCAATTTAAGTACAATTAAACGCCAAAGAAAAAATGTGGGCCTTGAGTTATGCTCGACACAAACGAGAGGGCAGATCTGATTTGATGGAGCAGTTTGTTCTACAACTGCGAAGGCGCGGTCACCTTTGAGCTTCCGCCGAGCTCGAGGGACGACCAAAAGTAACTGGTTAGTGGACCTGTAATACAAATTATAAACCATCACTAATGGGTGACTATACCCATTAGTTGTGAGGACAAGCGCATGGACCGAAATGCCAAGCAACACAGTGAACATGTTACAATGGCATGCATATGTGCGTAATCGGCTCACCAATCAGACGTCAGTAGAGGGCGCTGGTCCAGATGCCACCCTCAACACTCGTGCCGAATCCAACGTGCTGTGCCTCCATGAAGTTGTGGTCTGGTAAGAAGCTATCCAGGCCTAAACCCTCTGCGTCATTGACTTTATTAAGAGAGTCAACCAAGGGACTGCAGGGGCGATGGCTTAATAGGAAATCATGTAATCTAGCAGTTGCAAGACACAAATCTCCCAAATATATCTAATGAATTTACAAGGATTAGTTAAATAATAAAGCAAAGGAATGCAAAATAAGGGCATCTGATTTGAAGTAGTGATACATCAAGAGATTTGAGCATATTGAAATGGCGTCCGTCACTCTTCAGCTTCAAATGGATGGCATTTTGATCCAGTACACAATCAATTGTAACTGGTTTTGAGAAAATTTAACTGTTTCAATTATGCAGAGCTAATTTGGGGTTTTATTGGACATAAACACAGTGTGTTAGGTCAGAAATCTCACATGGTGGAGGCTGGTGATGTCACTGCACAATGTTTACTTTTTTCCAGTTCCCATAAATTTATTTTCAGCTTTGGGTTGCCATTGTACTTGTTTTACGTGTTGCGTAGAAGATAATTCTTCTTGTGATCCCCTTTACCCTGTGAGACTGAGGGGGTGGTGTGGATGGTGGGTCTCAAAATGCTTAATCTCTTAGTGTTTGCATGATATACTTGGAACTATCTAGCTACTATTGTAACCTCCCGCCAGCAGCTTTGCTGTAGCTCCAGAATGTTGAAAAATATGATGAATGCTGAAATAACAATTTCTTACATAACATTAATAAACAGCACACAGTAAATATTTTACATACACAAAATGACAACTATAGGATTGGGGTAGACAAAAGGGGTTTATTGGAACGCCATACCTTCATCACAGTGATGTTCTCTCCAACATGACGTTATAACCATTGCACTTTGCTTCATTAACTAGCTGTTTATTCCTGGCAATCTGTTTTATCTATGTCACTATCTTGCTAGCCAGATAGATAACTCCAAATGTTTTTTCCAAGAGAGAGAAGTCAGTTAATGAGTTAGGCAGCTTACAGCAGTTTAACAACTGTTGCTATGAGAACAGTCTTTTCAACAGGCTGTAGGCAAGCACTGGCTACAAGATTGTATTAAGTACAAGATTATAATAATTATCATTATGATGATTAGGTTGTTTTCCCTCTGAGCAGATGTGCTCAGATTATTATCTCTTATCTCTAAGGTAGTGCAGCAGCATATAGGTTCTCAGGAAATCTCAGCCTTGTAATATACAGTCTCTATATCTGCACCTTTCTACCCCAGGTCTTCAGTGATGCATCTGGGCTCAGTGGCTATTTCCAAATATTGACTGGAATTAGTGAACAGCATTCAGCTATTATGTTTTGCTCATCGTATCTCCCACACAACACTGACGACAATCAGTGGACATCATGGACACGGCTCCTAATCACTCCCTGCGGGACACTGTGCCCCCGGGAGCCAGAGACCGGTGAGGAAAGAGAATCACACCAATCAATCTTTTTTTACTTATTTATTATTTGTTTATTTGAAATCAGCAAAATAAAATTCCTAATTTGGAATCGCCAGATGTGTTAATGCATCTCAGCTCGTCTCCAGTAATCCTGCCACCACATGCGGAGTGCTGAGAAAGCTGCGATTAGTCTCCTCTGATTCCATCACCTTCGAGCCACCTGTCAATTGACACTCTAAAGGCTTCACAGCCCGCATGACAGATTCAGGGCCGATTCGAAGAGGCACGTCACAATTGGCAAATGACATGATCTGGATTCGAACCTGCGAAATTCAGAAATTCCAAAGTCCACTTTTCCTCCTGTAAGACAATTACTCTCACTCACCTCGGAGCAGACATTCATCACCTTCAGGTTTCATAGGTGACATTAAAGCAGAACTTTAATTCTTCATTTGTTTTCTTCTTACGTTAATGGCTGAAAAATACACCTTCAATCCTTGGCAGCGGGGTCTTGGAAATGTCCAACTAAGCCTGTTTTCATGTGTCTTTTGTCCAGTCTAATAAATAGACAAACTCCACCGTCCAGCCCCCTGCAGATGACAGACAGTAGTGATGGCAATATTCTTAATAGCAGGATGTGCTCCCTTAATTATAACTATTATAGGATGTGTGCTTTGGACCCAGCTTGACCTATGGAATGGGCAACTAGTAAATAAAAGCCATAAAAGGGTATCACTAATTAATTGAAAATGATACATTGATTTATGATTTTTAACGTACTCCGTCAGAGCACACTTTAATCAGAATGCAACCATCAGCTTTTGGATCCTCTTTAACATCAATGTGCTCAAAAAGTATAAAATAACATTAATACACTGTTGTGTTGTGTAATACATGTGTATTGTGTAAACACTTGCAAAAATATATGAACACCAAATATTATACGTCAGTGGCCACGACCATAACCGAGAACAAGTTTGTGCTCTTGCTTTAAACCTTGCTGGAGGCTATGCAGAACTTAAATGTTTCAAGCGTTAATCACTTCAATAATGTTTCATCTGGAACTTGGGTAACTTTGTCAGACTTTAATATATTTTGTTAGGTAATTTTAAAAACTATCTATGCTAGTACTGTGTCAGACGAGAATGATCCAGAGAAACGCATTGTAGTGAGAGATAAAAGGACTGTAAAACATTTATGATAATGTTATTCTATTAGTTTTTGCATTTTAGAAAATTCGAAATTATGGCAATAGAAATGAAAGAAATTATTTAGTTAGTGTTAGTGTCTCAGCCAGTTGAGATTCACAAGCAAGGCAGGGGCAATTGTTTCCCATGGCAACGCACTATCAATCTGATTATTTAGTAATCTAGAGTATTTACCACTTCATAATCAAATACAGTAAATTACAGCAGTATAACATTTTTTTAATCTAAAAGGTTCAAAATGAACTGTCACTTGATTTGCTGAGATGTTGCATACGCTCATAAACATCCATGCATTTACAACACACGCAGATATAAACACACGGACATACACACACTGGTTTATACTGAGTGGCCACTTTATAGGTACTCCTAGATAATAGCAAGTGGGTCTGCCTTTTGTCCTCAAAACACTGAATTCTGTGGGTCATGGACTCAACAAGGCATCGGAAGTGCACAAAAGCCAAGCCAGCCCATGTCGTCACCATTGCATCCCATGTGTGTCACGAAAACACACGACACACCACCTTGTTCACCCTGGGTAGGATGGATCTGTGGGCTCAGTTTTCGCCATATCCAGCGTGAAATAGCAGGAACCCAGCATTCAACAGACCTGGCAAAGTTTTTACACTCCTCCATTGTCCAGTGTCAGTGTTCCATAAGAAACGGCAATTTCTTGTTCTTCGCTGATATGAGTGGCCCTCCACTAGGTCGTCAGCTGCCATACTCTGTGACAAGGTGTGACGAGTTGTGCAATCCGACATGCCTCAGCATTCCGCTGTTATTTGACAGTAGCCAGTCCGTCACCACTGTAGTCAATGAACTGATTCCGGCTACAGGGCTGGGTGTTTTTTGGGTGGTGGACCATTGACAATACACCCATGATAGTGTTATGTGGAAAACCCCAGCAGCGATGCCGTTTCCAAGATACTCCCACAGATGCGTCTGGCATCAACTAAAATACCCTCTTCTGACTCTCTTAGATCCATTCTACCTCTGAATTGCGCACAAAGTGACTCCCTAGGTACCGGTCTACCTGCTTTAAATAGCATAGTCTGAACATTTGATGCTGTTACTGACTGTTCTATTTTATGGAATGGGAGGGTGTACCTCCTGATGTGGCACTCAATATACACACACTGATACTGCACACACTTAGACTGAGATATATACATACAAACAAACAAACATTCAGCATGGCAGAGAATCGAAGTTGTCATGACTTCAATGAGTGCCACACTACTATGTACTATGGACAATACTACTCACCTATTACTCTCTAATCCCTCCAATTGAAAATAACAGGGAAAAAGAGAGAGGTAGTATTCCAATTAAATGTTGAATATTTTCCTTTATGTGCAGCCTCCAGAAATTAACCTGAAATTAATTTAATGGTTTTGCTTTTTTCGCTCTTACATACTATATATAGTAGAACTACTATTCCATCCAAATGCTACCTTCTCAGTTTCTAGCTGCAATAAGTGTTTGTAAATCACATTTTATGTAAAAAGACGGTTAACATAATTTTAGAATCAAACACGCACTCTGATGGAGCATGAATATGTTACTAAGGTAACAGTATTCTGTGTTTGTCCCAAAGTAGGGCAGTTAATGTCACCAATCTATTGCAGGACCAAAACACCAAATAATTTCCGGTGTGACTCCCCTACTAAAAGAAAGTAACACAATTGTATCCAACTCTGCTTTGATCCTATTTACATAAATTTTTACGATTTGATATTAACAGCTAAAATTCTCAGTTTAAAGTAGTTAAGATGTATTAGAGGAGCCCCCTGGAACTACCCTGAAACTACCCTGAGGTCCCCTGGAGGTCTAAACTCAGTTTGGGAGCCAATGAGCAGTCGGGAGAGAGTTCCATTTTGCAGGGCAAGGGCATGGTGGTGTGGTCTATGAGATACAGCAGGTAGAGGATTTGGGGGGCGCCTCCAGGATGGACTCACGACGCAGGTCGTTGGGGACCCCCCCACCTGGACCCCACTGATTCAGCTCCCCGTAAATTCCCGTTTCAATCATCTCCTCCTGCCATGGTATGGCGATGTTGCCTGAGGCAAACTCGTCAAAGAACTCATTGTCAGGGTCCTCCAGGTTCACGCCCTTCACTGTGGAGAAGGCGCCCACATCATCCAGGTCCTTGGCGTAAACAGTCTTTGAGTCGGGCACAAACGGGGGAGGCAGAAGGCCTGTGGGAAGGAGAGAAACCGCTTCTTAAGAATAGACTGGAGTCTAAAGTGCTGACTGCTCCTAGAGTGGCGACTGCTGCCAGTGAGCTGACTGCTCCTAGAGTGGCGACTGCTGACAGTGAGCTGACTGCTCCTAGAGTGGCGACTGCTGACAGTGAGCTGACTGCTCCTAGAGTGGCGACTGCTGCCAGTGAGCTGACTGCTCCTAGAGTGGCGACTGCTGTCAGTGAGCTGACTGCTCCTAGAGTGGCGACTGCTGTCAGTGAGATGACTGCTCCTAGAGTGGCAACTGCTGTCAGTGAGCTGACTGTTCCTAGAGTGGCGACTGCTGTCAGTGAGCCGACTTCTCCGAGTTGCAAGACAGTTGTCAGTGAGCCGACTTCTCATAGAGTGGCGACTGCTGTCAGTGAGCTGACTGCTCCTAGAGTGTCGACTGCTGTCAGTGAGCTGACTGTTCCTAGAGTGGCGACTGCTGTCAGTGAGCCGACTTCTCCGAGTTGCAAGACAGTTGTCAGTGAACCGACTTCTCCAACAGTGGCATAAGCAGTGAGTGTGCCAATTAGTGCAGGTATGGATAGGTACGTGTTAGATCTGGTACAAATAAAGACAGGCGTGTGTAGCAATGGTTGTCACACCACGGGTGTGTGTGTATATATTTATATATATATATATATATACCTGCATCCAGCTTCCTCCAATTGATTTCACTGAAGAAGGGCTGTGCTCGCAGCTCATCACAGGTCCCATCCTTAAAGCCCAGCCTCTTGTCTACCTCCTTGGCCAGCAGCCCCTCACAAATGGACTTGGCATTTTCGCTGAATTTTTCTGTGTATATCACTGGGTCATTTAGGATCCGATTCTTCACCTCATTGTTCTCCACCTGCACACATGACATTGGCCTCAGCTCCAGGCATCACTGCTTGTTCTCCTTGTTCCACATTGTTTATGATATGTAGGGCAGGCTGATGAGATCCAGCTAGCTCCCGAAAATGCCAGAGAAAAGTTGTAGCTGTAAAATGTACAGAGAGTACTGGCCATGGGCTGGTCTTTCGTCTTGCAGAGAGGGATCTTGCTAATGAGCAGGGGTAACCCTATATGAAAAAATTATGTATTTCTATTTATGGAAAAAATTATAAAAGTTTCAATACTTCATATATTTATTTTATGTATGCAGTCTTTTGGGTATTTAAATTCAATTTTAACATATTGTGGTGACAGATCCTTTGAGGGCTACTGCAGTTTCACATGTAATTGGCATTTTAGAGGTTCAAGGTTCAAATGCTGCAGAGGCTGCAGTTTACACGAAAGTCAACGGCTACCTAGAAGGCTTTGCGGTTTCATTTCTCAGTGTCCGACATTTAACCTAACAGTGCAAACACAGGGCTTTTACGCAGTGGAACCTGCATTATCTTCGTTCACGTATCTGATTAGTCAAAGTCTTGGAGTTTTAAAGGGCATAAATCGGACTAGAACCATGGCATTGCTGGGGCGGAGACAGGCACAATAGCACACTGTGTGTTCCTGTTGCTTTATCAAATTTCTACAGGTCACCTATTAATTGAAGGTTAAGACCACATGGGCAGAGGTGAGCTACATAGCCAGGTGGCGACAGAGGAGTTTTACCATTGCACTAAAAGAATAAAGGGGAATGAGCACCTTTTCTCCTCGTGTTCTGAAAGGACCCTTTGCTGCAATAAACTCGTAGAGCGTGACCCCCAGAGTGAAGTAGTCCACAGAGTAATCATACTCCTCACCTTTCAGCAGCTCTGGGGCCATGAACCCTGTGGGGAAGCACTTTGAGTCAGCCAGTCGTCCTTGGATAAGAACTACAAACATGCTTAAGAAGCTATTGGTAAGAAAACCTCATAG
Organism: Hiodon tergisus; assembly: GCA_025775045.1. NCBI lineage: Eukaryota > Metazoa > Chordata > Actinopteri > Hiodontiformes > Hiodontidae > Hiodon > Hiodon tergisus. Next base: position 16,518 of record JAOVYW010073660.1, read on the forward strand.
ACTAAAAGTTTAAGGGTTTAAGTTCACAGACATGAGACAGGTGTGACATAAAGGTATGGGAAAAAAGGTGAAGCCTACCTGGAGTTCCAGCATAGCCTTTGATTTTAAACTGGTCGTCCTTCAGCTCAACTGCTAGCCCAAGGTCAGAGATTCGCACATTACCTGAAAGCAAAAAAGATATCAAGAAAAAGAGTGATTGTGCGTGT
>JAOVYW010073660.1:16823-34780 GCA_025775045.1 Hiodon tergisus
CTGCTAGCCCAAGGTCAGAGATTCGCACATTACCTGAAAGCAAAAAAGATATCAAGAAAAAGAGTGATTGTGCGTGTGTGTGTGTGTGTGTGTGTGTGTGTGTGTGTGTGTGTGAGTGTGTGTACCTTCATTGTCCAGCAGCACATTCTCAGGTTTCAGGTCTCTGTAGATGATCCTCTTCTGGTGCAGGTGTTCCATGCCATTGATAATCTGTGCAGTGTAGTAGCAGGCTCGCATCTCATCGAACCCGGGATTGTTCTCATCGACATTGTAGATGTGAAATCTGTTGAGGCAGAACAACAGTCATGTTATAAAAACATGCAAAATTATAAGCACCGGATATATTAATGGAAATTAATACAAATGAATAACTTTCCATGGATGTACCAGTGTGACACACTGGGCTATACTGAAAGTGCATGTCTGTGGCTATGCGTTTCTGGTCTCACCTGAGGTCACCTCCATTCATGATGGTCATGACCAAACAGAGATCTGTCTTAGTTTGGAAGGCATATGCTAGGGATACAATGAAACGACTGTGAACGCGGGCCAGAATCCTCTTCTCTACCATTGCCCCCTATAAGAAAAAAGAGTCAGTGAGAACAGAACTACATTACATATTTCAAACGCATAGGGAGAAGTGAGTACATTTATATAGCACACACAGTCACATATACACAGAAAGGAGTGAAACAGGGATAGAAGTGAGGACAAAAACACAGAGATGTCTACCACAACAGTCTCGTCTGGCACCATTTTATGGCAGAAACAAAGCAACAATAACAATGGTGGCAGTGGTCAATGAACCTTGAGCTACAGGCCTCCAGGCTGTGCGGACACCCGCTCTATTCACCACATAACACATGGCTACTTTCAGATGCATATGTAGGAATCAGATACACCAAGTTCAGGCACGCATGGACATACCAACACACCCACAGGACATTCTTATACTGGCATAGGACATTCTGAAACCCAAACAAGAGATGTTTTACACTGGCATGGAACATTCCAACACACAGACAGGACATTTTTATATTGGCCTGAGACATTCCAACATGCATATGGAATATTTACAAAAAACACACAGGGCAGTCTTACATGTACACCGGACATTCACCATTACTATAAATTGTGTCCCCCCATACCAAACAATGAGAATGTGGTTTACATGGACCATGCAGACCCAGAAGATCCCCTTTCCTCTGAGCATATTCTTTTCCTATATGTGCGAAATAACATGAGTCTCCATTTTTCCTCCCTCACCTCATAGCCATTCCTTTTCTTCAGCCTCTTCTTGCTGAGCTTTTTACAGGCATACAGCATCCCTGTAGCCTTCATCTGGCAGGCGGATACCTCCCCAAACCCCCCCTTCCCTAGGATTCGGAAATCCAAGAACCAGTCCTCCCCGATGGGCTGCATCTCCAGCCACTTCCACTGCAAGAAGCGCTTGAAGTACATGGTCTCCAGGAAGAAGTTGAAGGGGACCTCCTTCAGGTAGTCCAGCACGTTCTGCAATGACTCAGTGAAGAGGTCGTCCACCACCTCGCAGTTCCGCTCCTTCACCTTGGTGATGCTGTTCTCGGGCAGAAAGGGGCAGAAGTACTTGGCCGATGGTTCCATATAGAGCTGCAGGATCTTTGCAGCCTTCTGGGCGCGGTCCTTGTCATCGGCAGTGTTGTACTCCTCAATGTCCTTCCACAGCCGACAGGGGCCCTGGTACTCGGTCATGCTCTCCAGGTACTCCTGAAAGAGGCGCTTGCCGATGGGCTGCTCCACACAGATGCTGTTAAACTGCAGGTCCAGCTTTTCTTGCAGGTCCTCGCACACTGTGATGTGGGGCAGCTTCAGGCGGGCATGGTACTTCTTGTCCCGGTTGGCCGCCGGGTTGACCGCGCCATCAAAGCTGCCGCGGGCTGAGATGTATGCCGAGTTGGCCACCACGGTGGTGAGACCACCAATATCCATGGCAACGGAGGAGTTAGGGGGGTGAACGATGGGCTGTTTCTCACGACTATGTGGCTCAGAGAAAGAACATCAGAGAGAATGAGAAATAGAGAGAGAGCAAAAAAAAAACATACTGACAGACACACACACGGACAAACGGATGTTCCCTATTCTGACAAGAGTGGCAACAGGTCACAGTCTATTCCAGATCACAAGAAAGCAGAGAGGAGGCCCTCAGTGTCTGTCCAGGCAGGTCCCAGAGAGAGCTGTCAGGTCTTACACTCTCTCTCTCAACTTAGGGTGTGACCCGGGAATTGGTTTAGATCTACCTGACTCAACACCTTTGAGTAAAGTCTTTATCCTCTATAACTCTATAATACCTCCCATATTACTGCACTAATTAGTGCATTGTGAGTAAGGATCAGTGCTGAGTGTTCAGCAACTCCTGTCTGTTATTTATGTAAACAGGGAACACACTGTGTGTAAATTCTTATTCTCAAAATGTTGCACTCAATGTTAAATATCTAACCTTAAGTTAAACGGCATAATCTGCTTTACATAATCTCCATAAATGACATTTTAGAAATGTTGACAAAATTAATAACATTATAATTATATTATGATTACATTATAATTATATATAACTATTAATATTATAATTAATAGTATCTTAATTTCTTCTCCAACTTCAGGAGTTGGACTAGTCCAGAACGTCTCCCCCCTTCTCTCATGGCCCGAAGTGTAGCACAGCCACTAACACGAAAGACTAACAAGTGATAACATCATGGTGTTATTAAATTAGCAAAATAACACATAGGTTTTAATTAATAAAAAACAACAGGGACATGAATGCATTGCAAAAGCCCTGTCCATCTGGAGGACATAGAGGTGCTGGAACAAACAGGCCCACCTTTCCAATCCAAATTTTGGGTTGTTCATTGCCAGTCATAGGCTAGAGAACTGGGACCACATGCCTTCATGTGGTTGGTTTGCCTCTGTTTGCTTACCAGGAACATGCCCTTCACAGACCTTATGAAGGACTGTGAGAGTTTCAGGAGCCACACTAGATATAAAGAGTGCAAGAGCAAGAGAAGCAGTGTGTGATAACACGACACACACTGCTACAGACAGAAAACCATACTCATTCCCTATAGCACTCCCTGGGATTGTACTTTTAAAACAACGCTATGGCAACCCTGAAGGAGAAGAGGACCTGTGGACAGCGATGTGAGGACTTTGGTCGCTTTGTGTGGAACCCAGACAACCAGACCTTCATGGGAAGGACCCTAGAGAAATGGGGTGAGTGTGTGAAAGAGTATGGCGGATCTAAGGTGTTCACAGGTAACCCTCAATCAATCAGTAAAATTTTACATTATTATTGTAATGTCACCTAATCATTTTGCAATTGCAAATCAAATTCTGTGAATCTGTGACTTTGCCTTTAGCTATATGTAGCTTAAAAAGCCAGTTAGACGTTCAATGTTGTGACTATTTCCAGCATTGTACAGTAGTTATGTATCAAAATCCTGCAGTAGATTTAAGTAATAAAAATGTCATTGCATTGCATGTTAGAGTAACTATTTTGAACACTATGATAACAAAGCACTTTTTGCAGCACAATACTAATTTTGTGGAATAACAATAATAAAAATGTGCATAAAAGTGTCATGTAGGGAACAACCTGGTTTTATCTCCAGGCTGGAGCTGGCCATTCTGAACCTGCAAAGCGAGGAACCTAATACTTTGAGTGTGCGGCGAAAAAGTTTTAAGTGTATATATATATATGACAAAACTTGCCCTGCAGAACCCTGAAGAGCGTCTGTAAATAAATTGCAAGCTGTATGCGTTTGTGTGAGAGATAGAGAGTAGTAGAAAAACTGCTTAAATTTCTACAGAAACTTTGCTGTGTTTTATTTATTCTGCAACAAAAATTGCCACATATTACCAGCATTGTACTAATACTTATTGTGGGAGTTGTATTTCAAATAGGAGGGAATATGTTTCCACAATGATTCAAGTCTCGACACAAAATGATGCATTAGGTATGCTGTACTTTCATGACGTAAAAGAATGTCATTAAGTCATGTAGCTCAGGTCACAAGTCAAAATTCAAGTCAAAATTCGAAAAAATGTGGAGTCCAAGTCTCTGACTTGAGCCGCCACACTTGAACACAGTTAGTTAACCCAAAGAGGCTCTTACAGCTGACCTTCCTCTGTCATTGTATTGTTGAGTCAAATTATCACTACAGAGATAAGAGATTTGAACATGTAAGATAATAGGGTTGCTTTTCTGGATGGCTGAAAAGTTTTCTGTTTGTCTAAACCTTTAATTGTCTGCGGTCACACCTGTAAAGGGCAACATGAGTGGTTCCTGAAAATGCATCCAATCTTACAAAAGCCAACTCTGATATATCCGTTTGTCAGAGGTCTGCATGTAGACTGCTGTAAAACCCCTGAGTTTTTTCCAGATAAGGTTTTTGATAAGATTTATTTAGAGGAGAAAAAAAAAACAGCTTGTTTTTGTTTTTAACAAGTATATTCTGATGGTTTTTAATTATTTATTTGGAATCGGCTAATGTATCTTGGTTCATGGGTTCTATTATTGGTTCTAATCTTTCTGCCACCACAAATGGGGAGGGCGAGGAAGTCCGATTATAGATTTAAATGTAGTATATAAAAACAATCATTAAACAGCACTCACATGGGCGTAGAGAGGCTCTTCTGAAAGCCTCGTCTCCTGATTACCTCATTTCAAACGCTATTCAGACACTACAGTTCACGCTTTAGAGGCCTGAATGGAGGCTAACAGGAGCTGCTATTTGCAGGGTCCTGAGAATGTTGGATTACTATCATAACGGTCTCCAGAAATAGAAATATCACTAATGAGCCATCAAGAACAAAGAAATATCTGAGCAATGCGTCAAATCACACGAGCAAGCTTGTGTCATGTGACCAAAACCCTATAAAACCCAGCGGCCATGACAGTTAGTCCTACTTATTCTTCTGAGGCACTACAGCACCGCAACGACCGCGAAGATTGATGGCTAATATTTCCATTTCAGGGAACCGCGGTAATGATGATAACCCAACATTCCCTTTCAAATACGAAATATGAACCACCATTAATGGGTGAGTATACCATAGCTGTTGTAAGGACAGCTGTAGGGTACCAGTACCAACACACTCATATATTCACAGACATCACACTCACCAGTCAGTTGGTGGCAGTGTTCTCAGCTCCCGCTGCCCCCCACAGCACTCCCGTCCCGAATCCGCGGCATAATGCGTCCACAACGTTTAGCTGGTAGAATCTGGTGAACGTGTGGGAGGCCACCCAGACCGCTGCGTTGTAGATGCACCCTGGAACATCACCCAAAAAGTGACCCTCTTGTGGGGTCACCAGTGATCTTCTTAGGCACAACACAAAACTCACAGCTTTGCCCTTGAAAGGAAAACCAAGGTGCTTTCTCTGTGAATAGGACATGGAAGTAAGAATCATGCAAATCCACAAACAAAGTGCTCATGTTAAAATCAAGTACCTTTTCTTTGTCATATGGAAGAGGGTAGTTGGCAGTTTTCTTGGAGGCTGGCTAACATACTGTACTATAAAAAAATATCATTCATTATTAGCAGTACGGTGTGATTAACAACTTAACATATTTGTGTTGATTTCATCTATTTATAAAGAAATCGCAGTAATCATATTGGTGAGTATAACATTATCGGTAAAAGGGATAGAGGGTGGTTAAAATTGTGTCTAAAGAGAGTAAAGAAGTGTTTTTAAAAGCCATATAATGGGTACTTGACGCAAGTGCGTAGGTTATTTTCCATTACATACGTAGATTTTTGGTACTGTATAGCAAGGGCATTGCTCCGCCCTAATCTTACACTTGTGTGTGAATGCAGTTTAAATCTAGCAGTTAGGAATCATTTTTTCAGGCCCTCTTAGCACCCTCTGGTTCAGAAAACAAATGGACAACCTACCAGAGCATGCTGACAAAAGTGCTGAGCATTCTGAACTCTTTAAAATCATCATGTGCATTAAGTGGAGTTGACATTGGTCTCTCTCTCTCTCAACAGTTTACATCAGTCTGTACTACGTGGCGTTCTATGTGGTCATGACGTCTCTCTTCTGTCTGGCCATCTATGTGCTAATGTACACGTTAAACCCCTATACTCCAGATTATCAGGACCGCTTAAAATCGCCAGGTAAGGACCATGGAAAACAATAGAGGCTGACTGATTACCGCCAACTCCTCCAGTCTGGGAGGGATAAAAAGATTTGTCTCTGTGTCCGTGTGTCCAGGGGTGATGGTGTGGCCAAACGTGTATGGGGAAGAGGGCGTGGAGATCTCCTTCAACATGTCTGATAAAAAAAACTGGAGAAAGATGTCAAACTGCCTGACAAAATTCCTGTCACGTAAGTGTCACACATCTAACTCCATGTATTTTTCCTTTATTAAAAACTTTAATCAATTTAAAACATGGATTTAAAACATTTTAATACTTGTATTTGCAAGCAGCAGAAGAGTACTTGGCAAATTTATTGATGCGCTTATCCAGTTCAGCTCAGTGTTACACTTTACTCATCTATACAGCTGGATCTATACTGACACTTCTGGTTAAGTAACAAAAGACAAAGTAACATTTAACTTGCTTTACAGGCATGACAGATGGTAATTTACATTGACAGGGCAGGTACAAGTAGATTTATTTCTGTTTTTATGTGTGAGGAGTTTGTGTGGCCATATAATGTTCAATTCACGTTTTTGTTCTTCCAAATAAGACAAATAAGACAAATTGTTCAGATCGGTTACACAGTTATTAATTATTAAACCTCACCCTCTATCCTCAGCCTACAACGACACTGAACAGATGCACAGCAACAGTCACGAGTGCACTAAAGGGCAGTACTTCATCCAGAACAAATTTCTTGGCCCCCAACATACTAAGTGGGCCTGCCCCTTCACTCAAAATATGCTGGGAAACTGCTCTGGCCTCAGCGACCCCACCTTTGGCTATGCTGATGGGAAACCCTGCGTCATCATCAAGATGAACAGGGTGTGTCCCAGGAATTTATTAACAAGCAAGCTACTTGCGTAATCAATCAAATGTTTGGAATCACATTAATATCTATAAATAATAAGACTTATTGGTACTTCGGTAATACATTTTGCAGATTTCGATATATATCTACAGATGTTGTGTTTAAAATCCCATGTCCCAGATTTATATATGTAATAAAAAATAACATTTTGTTTAATACTGTTTAATGGGATCCTGGCTAGGAGAGTAAAGGAGTCTTTTGTGTAAACTAATTTTGTTTCTCTTTAGATCATTCATTTTCTGCCTAATGAGGGGGCTGGGGTGGCTCCATATGTAAACTGCACAGTATTAGTAAGTATCAAACAGGTAGCATAACTCCACGTCTCAACAATATGTTAAAAATAAAACAGCCTTACAAACTAAAGGCACAATGAGCGCTAACTGAGCCCCCTTATTCAGATTTGCTGGCTGTAACCTAATCGAGTCCCCTGTTGAATATGACCAGTAATCCCGATTTGTCCACACAATCTGAACTTGCTGAACAATGGCCGGCCACCTGTTAAACCCTAATGACTGGCAGGCTGGCGGTTTGGAAGACTCACTTTTAGCTTCCTCCTTGCCCCATGGTAGCTGGGGTTTATGTTTATGCTGGTAGCCAAGAATACGTACATAATAGGTTATCCAAACTGGGAAGAAAACAGGGAAAGCTCATTTGAAGATTTGAGATGTATTTTTCTTTTAAATGTATAAATAGGAATACTAGGACCGAGATAACTTGTTATTGCTTCAATCTAGATTTCAGGAAGCTGAATAAACCTGTAGGTACAACAGATACAGCCACTGCTGGTCTTCCAGATTTGTGGTCTGACATTATCTAGCAACCGGTTTGGTTGAAGAGCTGATACATGAAGTAGTTTTATAACCTCCCCCATGTCTTTGTAAACAGGACGGAAGTGAAAATGTTCGAGGGATGGAGTATTTCCCCATCAATGGCACCTTTGACCTCTCCTATTTCCCGTACTATGGCAAGAAGGCCCAGGTAGGCACGTGCAACCTGAAAGCCCATTCAGTCCCTCTCCACAGCTTGAAAACGGTTCACAGCCAATTAGGCTCTGAGGATAGTTGCTCACTCATCTGTGCAAAATGTTTCACATATTCTGTTTAAGCCTACCTATGTCAATCCACTGGTGGCGGTGAAGTTCGACCTGACGGACAAACTAGAGGCCAAGATCCAGTGCAGAGTGGTGGCCCGAAACATCGCCTACGAGAACTTCCATGACCCTTACGAGGGCAAGGTGATATTTTCACTCAAGGCAACCTCGTAACCCAACCATGATGACCCCAAACACAAGAGCAACGCAGCGCACTGATATTCATATCAATATTGATGGCTGGATATCTAGCTGTTTTGTGTCGTGTTATTCTAGCGGTAGTTAGAATTGGTCAAAATGTAAATATTGTTTAATAAAACTAATTAATCTGTGGTTGATTTCAGTACTGCACAATGGCAGTGCTACTTTCAGGGCAGATTGTGCTGCGGTGCAAAAATGAGCCACATCGTTCACAAAGTGTCACATCGTTCTTTTATGGTTATTAAACAACTATTATATAATGCAATAGGGCTGCATGATTGACTTCAGTCCCCTATGTGAGTACCAGTGCCTGCTCACTATCATGAGATTACTAAACAACAGAAAATAAACTAAAAATCTGGAACAATTTATACTGGTTTTCTTTATGGTATGTTGCTAATAATGACTGCAGAGCAAATACTTCTACCAATTAGATTCAGCATATATCCATCTAAAGAAGACAGTTTTAGTTCAAATCATCTAGTTCAGTGGATGACAGAACTTGTAGTACTTGCACACAATATATTAGCTAACATCCCTGGCTTAAATAAATGTACGTAAATATGGCTTATGTTTCCTGATAATTCGATGAGCCAGACTGAGATTATTTTGCTTTTTCACTTTATTCCATACCCACAAATTAGGATCGGTTAAACCTTGTCTTAAATTTAAAGATCGTCTTTTATTTAGGAGTTGGAAACTTAAGTAAAACTAAAATGGGAACTAATTTACCACTTTCTGTAATATGGATTTTCCTAAACGGACTCTTGGAATTCCCATCTCTAAAATAGGATTTGGCAGATCTTTATTACAGTTTACATTTATTTAACTATGATAGGTGTTCTTGAAAAAAGGATTCCAGATATTATTCTTTTTGATCACTCCATTGTCAAATTGGGCTTTGGAAAAGTCTCAATAATGAGAATTAGATTGTAGGTTATTTTTACCCACCAGATCTCTGCAGTTTAAAGAGCTCTATGGTAGAAACTAGTACCAACCAGACTAGCATACAGACCTGCATGCTGCATGCATGGCTTATAGAAGTTATTATATGTTGCATCTTAGCAAAGCAAGAGTACCTTGCTCATTGACACAACAGCAGTGCTAGCATTTAAACCAAAAATCTTCTGTAACATCTGTGAGCACCTGTACACTGAAGAATTGTCTTCCTGGTAGCTACCACTTTCAAAACATAAATGCTGCTTCATGAGATACAGGTGATCACTTAGAGAATACATAGCGCTCTATATTTGCTCTATATTCTAATAGGGCATTTTGGACCACGGTTAGTCAGATGAACACCAGTCGGAGCAATTTAATACTGATGGGAGTACCAGAATATTGCAAAAATGTGGGGTTATAAATAATAAACCGGTTATTACAATTAACCAGTTAATTCCCAAACCCCAGAATTCTGAGTTAAAAAGCACCCAAATGCAATTTCTTGGTTTACAGTTGTGCTCAAAAGTTTGCATAACCTGGCAGAAATTGTGGAATTGATTTAGAAAATATGACTTACCATGCAAAAAAAATGTCTTATTTAAGGATAGTGATCATATGAAGCCGTTTATTATCACATAGTTATTTGGCTCTTTAAAATCATAACAGAAATCACCCAAATGTCCCTGATCAAAAGTTTACATACCCTTGAATGTTTGGCCTTGTTAGAGACACACAAGGTGCCCGACAATACCTTGACATGCCTCACAGCTTCTGGCACACTGTAATTTGGAGTGACGAGACCATGGTCACAATCATAAGCGCTGTTTGGAGAGGGGTCAACAAGGCCTACAGTGAAAAGAAAACCATCCTCACTGTAGAGCATGGTGGCTCACTGATGTTTTGGGGTGTGAGAGCTCTAAAGGCACAGGGAATCTTGTGAAAATTGATGGCAAGACGAATGCAGCATGTTATCTGAAAATCCTGGCAGACAATTTGCATTCTTCTGCACGAAAGCTGCGCATGGGACGCTCTTGGACTTTCTAGCATGACAATTACCCGAAGCACAAGCAGATGCCCATCAAGCTTACTCTTATATATGGCAACATTTTTAATCGTAAGATTTTTTTAACCAATACCCAAATGAAATTAGCAGTCAACCAGGTAAAATTATTATTAGGGATCATGTAAGTTTTAATTATATTTCCAAACAGTAAAATGTCAAAAATATATGTTTAACATGAATTTTCCCCTAGACTCTACAAGTCATTGAAATTACAGTGGTGTCGGTGTGGGTGTCGAATGACAGCACTTATTGGCTTTCTTGGCCTGGTGTCCTGTTCGCCCTATGTGACAAGCTAGCTAATTTTAGCTGTTAGCCAACTAGGCACAAAGATTGGTTTCTTGGTAGACGGGGCATTGAAACATTTTGTGACTTGCACACAGGCACTGCACATCTTATCTGACTCAGGCTTGTCCATTGCTAGGGCCATGGAAAATGAGACATTTTTCTCATTCTTTACAATGTCAGTTCTGCCTTGCTCTAAGGGTGAAAATACCAAATAAAAATTTCAAAAACAGTAAAATCACGTTCTTTCACTACTTTGCCTCTTCAAATAAAGGGATTTAAAAACAAAACGGAGGATGGAAAAGGATGGACAAAGAAATTGGGAGAAGACGAGGAAGAACTAAATTGGCAGAGGGATGATTGAAAAAATGCAGTTTGGTTGCGAGCACAAGACAAAAGGAATTCCCATCACTGCCATTTTGGAGAAGGGGATAAATTAAAGGGGTTTCCTTTTCTGAGAACATAGCGCTGACCCTCGGACCCAATTTTTACAACTTTTTGGACAGTGCATACACAGGCTGAAGGAATACACAAACAATTGTCGATAGCTTCAGCTAAAGGGAACCAGTCTCCTCTTTCCTGGGATTAAAGTAGCCGCTTTTGGGTTAAGCTGCCTCCAATGGCTCCTTGTACTAATGCATTTACTTCTAAGCCTAAGACACAAACCGTGATCCAGGATGTTCACGTGTTGAACAAGGCCTAGAAGTCTGAGCCTCTGTATCCGGGTTGGTTTAGCAGATAGACGACCAGCAGGAGAGAAAGAGAACCTGAAAACGGCCCTTTTTGTCGAGGTGAGATTTATAGTTTTATGAGACTGGTTCTCTAACTGGATTTAGAAAGCAGCCAGGGGTGGTGGCTGACAAAGTCACCTAGTTGCGAGAGAGGAAAAGGTTTGTTGGGACTGTGGTAGTTCACGGTCCCTACAACGTCCGGAGTCTAGGCGCTCTTATGACATCATGAATGTCGAGGCTCAACAACGGCACTTAGGCCTGGAAGCGTCGACAACAGACAAACAGCAAGTTTGCAGAAGTAGGTCTGCGAACACACGATATATTCAAGAACAGGTACTAAAGTAAAAGAGACAGACACCAGCCTCTGTACTCGCACAAACCACCGGCCGCACAAATAAAGAAACCTAGTAATCACAAGACAAGTCCTCAAGCGGATGAAAGAAGAAAAAGCCCCGAAGCAAAGCTCTGAGCGTCTGACAGGAGGAGGACAGGGGTCTGATCTTGCGTTGCCTTGTGGGAATTATTAGGCACCATCATATATGGTATAAATCCTCAGATATCTTGGTTCACTTTTAAAACAGGAACTGTCAATTCTAAAATGTCTGCCAGCTTCTTCATAGAGTTCATAAAACATGTAGTCAGGAAAAGAAAACTCTTAAAACAATCTCTATATTTAATTTCAAACTTAAATTAGATTACAGAAAGGTACTTGGAAGAGTCATTACATTGGTTTGAAAAGGAGAGGGATGTCCATGAAAAAAAAAGTGGGACAAAAGCTAATCTTCAGTTTTGACTTGTGGCAAACTTTGTGACATCCCACCTTTTGTAATATCTATCTTCACAAACAAATATTCCCAAAGTTCAATTTTTGTGGGGTTTTCTGGACGCCACTCATTGGTACACGCTGTGAAAACAAGCGGGGTGGTGAAGCCCGAGAGCCGTCCTTGACTGCAACTCATTCCAAAAGCTTAACAGAGTCGCAAATATAGCTGCCCAGGAACCGGCAGGAAGCCAACTAAACTTGGGGAGATGGGGGGGGGGGGGTTCTATAAATCATACAAAAATAAATGTCCAAGCTCAGCCCATTCAGAAGGACGCTTCATTCCAACAGTCTTTGGGAGACGGCCATCTTAAAAAGATCCACTTGGGTTAGTCATACCTGCAACACAAGACTGCAGCATAACCAAAAATATAAATAAGATAAGGTTAGTTGACAAACATTATCTCACTGCATTCTTGAACAGCAGCTGTGGGCTGAGGTTCTGTAAGAGATTTCAGGAAACCTTGTTTTTCTCTTATTTGAAAAATGTCGAGAGGAAGTTTATGAAGGCAGAAACCAAGGCAGGGTGGGCATTGTTTCTCACGTGGGAGGCTCAGGCGTGCATTTAAAATACTCTACAGACTCCAACTCTGGGATACACCTCCCATCAACCCAGGTTTTAGTAGACGACTAAATCTCCCAGCATGATATGGAATTTGTGAAGGTCACACCCTCTCAACAACCTTCACCCCAACAACCGCTGGATCAAAGGATGAGAGACAGAAAGAGTAAAAGAGAGGGAATGACAAAGGGAAGGCGGGGGAAGGAAGCAGAGGCCAAAGGACAGAATACAGCTGAAGGACCGAGCAGCTTGGAAAGGCAGGACTAATCCTCCTCGTCGTTCTCTTCATAGTCGTCGTCCTCATCGTCATCCATGTAAGACACGGGGGTCTCGACACGTGAGCCACTGTAGTGGGAGCCATTGGAGCTTGAGGCCATGGTGCCATCAGCGCTTTCACTGCGGGTAGACAAACAGTTTATGACCTAACCACTTCCTGTAGCGACCGCACTTCTTGTTCCTGACAGCAAAGACTCACCTGCCAGTGTGGTAGCGCCCTCCATTGGCAGACGACCCCCCAGTGATGTAGACGTTACTTATCGAACCCTGCGCCATTTCTGTGGATGAGAAGACAAAATGGTCCACACAACATGCAATTTAAGCCTGCATTGTGAGTGTGTACACAGAGACTAGGAGTGTTACAGAGCTGACTGGTGGTGAACTGTAAGCGTGCGTTTCAGAGCCGACAGGGGTTTACGGTGAAATGGACCTGACTGTTATACGGGCTGACCTGTGACGTACGGCTCCAGGGCTTTGGGCACCAGACTCCGGGCCACCTTCAGGTCCTCAGGGGAACACTTCCCCACCTCCAGCCCGCATGCCATGCCCATACGCTTTAGCACCTCGATGTCATCGTGAATCTCAAACATGTTGTCAAAGTTAAATAGATACTCAAACCTGCAGGATAGGGGTGGGAGCAGAGTGGAAGCAAAAGGCTGAATTTTTGTTGCTGCTATATGGAGAGCATTTACCCAGCGCAAGTAGCTGGATGCCCCAGCAACGGATGTGTCCCCTGGTCCATCTCACTTGTCATTGGATATGCTGCAGTCAATGACCGTCTTCTTGCTGGTGTTGACGATGATAAAGGGCAGGTGGATGACCGAGTTGGGCAGGGGGGGTCTGTTGTTCTGTTGCTCAGTCTGACGATTCCTCCGCACAAGGTTCTTAAAGGCGATTTGCTAGAGTGGGATAAAGATTTAATGTTGTGACAATTCTTCTGTCATCACTAAAACACGTAGACCTCTTGGTGAGAACATGCTGCCGGAATAGACCTTAAAAAGGACCCCTAAAAAGGAAGTCTTAAGGTACAAGACACTCAACATCACATGGCTTTGCATAAATACTAAACATTTCACCTGCAAAATTAGTTCTTGGAGCTGTGATTGTTTTTGCTTGATCCTTTCAAGTCGTCTTTGTCTTTCCAACTGGAACAAAAAAAAGTTTACAATCAAACAAGAACGTTATTAAAACAGAAATGTGCTTGTGTAAGCCTTCCGAGGGGCCAGGTCGTTAAAGGTACTCTCGCCAGACAAAATTATTTTACATATGAATATACCTTTTCTTCCTATTACTTCTATGTTCGTTTTAGCTAAACAGCGTGAGTGAGAACGGAATGGGCCACAAGTTGAACATCGACCAGCGCACGTTTGAGGTTCCAGAGAGTGGCATGGCTTGGGCGGCCCCACCCTAACCCACCTCCAAGTTCTGACACTCCTGAGCAGAGTTTGTGGGCAGCCCGATCCATTTGATCTCCTTCTTCTCCTTGGAGATGATGTTCATGGCCATCAGCACGTTAAGTGCATCATAGACACGGCGCCTGATGTTCTTCTGGTCGTACACATGCTGAAGAGAGAAACAGCCGAGTTAAATGGCATACAGGCCAAAAGCCATCTGCACCTTAATACAGCATTCAGAGCACATCGTTCAGAAAGCAGGCAAGACCAATCTCTCCATTGGAGAGAGGAACTCTCATCAGCTGAGAGAGGTTACTGATGATTTCTCGAGTGAGTATTGATACCAACACTGTTCCTGGATACAGTTTGAACAGAATGGTGTATCTGAACCACTGAAAGTGTTACACAATTAATTTTAAGTGCTGCAATGGCTCATTATCAAAAATTACAAATAAACGACGGCTACTGGACAATAGAGTGAACATGGATGCCTCAGTGGCTAATCTGCATGTTAACTGGACACTGTCACTTTATTGGCAGTCAGGGAAGGAGCTCACATCGTCGCTGGGGGAAATGTGGCTGTCCGCGGAGCTGAACTCAGCCACCAGCTCGTCGGCCACCTCATTGTATGTTGTAACTCCTTTTCTCTGCACCTTCTCGCACACCTTCATGGAGAAGTGTCTGAGCCCCTTCCCATTCTTCTCTCCCTTTTTACTGCGCTTCCTGTGGGGAAGACACAGCATGAGCATGAGACCTGCTGCAAGCCACACAGTTACGTTCTCTAGCACTGACATGTAGCCACACCCACACAGCAAAAATGGAAGTATTTAGACATGGCCAGTTCATGGGAAAAATTGTTTCAACACATAAAAAAAAAATATGAAAAGGATTCCACATTTCTGCCCTTGTCCCATGGGCAGTGTGGTCAGTTTTGTTTTAACGTGGTTTTTTGGAAATGAATACTACTTCAGTTATTGAAATGGCTATGTTAAGAACTAGGGATCCAAATTGTACAACTAGGGACAATTTGATCCATATTATACTTGTGGTATGGACATAAAGAACAATGTCACGTGCTATAATAGTACAGATTTTTATATTTTACCCATTTACACAGCTGAACTCATTCAGGTTAAGTACCTTGGGGTATAACATTAAAATGTCCCCTGGTCACAAGTGCTGGTAGTTATTCACTGTAACACTTATGGCATTCTGACTGCATCTAGAAGCTCAACCAGCGACCAGGTGTGCGACCTTGTGAGTCAAGTGTGATGATGTCGTCTGATTCCTCTGCATTTGGGGTGGGAAACCGGATCATAGCCAGTACTCGCCCAGTGGGTGGGGTGGATGACCGGATCATAGCCAGTACTCGCCCAGTGGGTGGGGTGGATGACCGGATCATAGCCAGGACTCACCCAGTGGGTGGGTAGGAGGAAAAGTGGATCATTACCAGGACTCACCCAGTGGACCAAGGCGAGGAGTCAGGCGGCTGGCTCTGTGTGAGGAACTGGGTGCTGGGTGTGTGCGGGCTGCCCACCAGGATGGTGCCGGAGCTGCTGGCCCTCTGGGGTGTACCGATCACCTGTGGGGGGGGGGGGGCCACATTGCCACACTTACCTGGGAGACCGCATCAGCAGAGACTTCAAAAACACAGTGACCGAAGCACAGAACCAAGTATACTCCTAACCGCTGTTTAAAATGGGCTCAACATTATTGGTGAGACAAAGAAGTGCCGTAAAGAAACGGCATCACTGGGGGATAGAAAAAGACAACAAATCGTCCCGAGAGCAAAGGGCTTTATCATTAATAGGATGCTGGGAGTAATCCTGCTGACGGCAGGGTTTGTTATCTGCTTACCCCCAAAGGTCACCTCACACAGCTTTATCGCCATGGAGACAGTCAAGCACAGCGCCAGGGCTCTGCAGGCACTCTCTCGCATGGCCTAGGAGGGGTCAAGGGTCACAGTAGACTGTGGGGGTCAGGTGCTACAGTCGAACCACACGACCAACCCGTGTCACAATAGTGTTGAGAATCACTATGTGATTGGCTACACCAACACGTTGCATGGCGTGTCATTGAGTCACATGACTGGCTAGTTTTACTCACCATGCGACTGGAAAGAATGTTGTCAACAACACGACTCACCATGTGTGGCGCTATGTTGACGTTGGAAGGCCCCAGTGTTTTGGGCAGCAGTTGCTTCCCAAGCGTGACAGGCGATGGGTGGACAGTCACCAGCGATAGAACCCCTGCAGAGAGGTGAAAGGACAGACACACACAATGCAAAGTACCGCCCATTATTGGATCAACTGGTCTACAAGCAATACATAACACTTAACAGCACAATTTAACTGCCACCTTCAGGGGGACAGTGGTAACTGTCAGTGATAACAATAACAATTGGTGTATTGTATTGGAGCATATCGCAGCCAGGGGTTCTCCGGGGGAATATATAGTTTGTCCACCAAGGTGTCTGGGTCACTTTGTGAAGGATTAGTAACCATAGGAGTTAAAACAAACAGTGAACGGGGTTGGCAATATCCAGCTCCTCACACTAGGTTAGCCTATCTAGCCACTGCAGAGGGGAATTGCAGAGCCACACAGCACTCAGATATTACCCCCAGTACAGGTCAAGGCGTTCCACAGAGCTGGACAGTCTGTTTCGGAATCCCCCCCTCCTACTGTGCCACATGGCTCACCTTTGCCGGGGCTCAGATTCTGATCAATGAAAACCTTCAGTTCTCCGTTGGCTTCCAGCAGACCAGCCTGTTGATAAGAGAGTACAGGTCTGTTCACACTTCATCCAATTTTGCAACAATTATATTTACTCCATCTAGAAAGGAGATGGGGAGGGGTACACTTTGTTACCATTAAATAAGAAGGCCCCAAATTATTTTTGTTCCGTTCACACAGAGGAAATGGGTCAAAGCTTTTACATCTAACATTAATAAGGGAAAATTTTCCCTAAGTAGAATATAATAGACTTGATACAGTGTGTGAGGACAAGGATTTGCGTTAAGTTTCCCTTTAACGTCTAAAAGCTGCTAATTATTAGAGACGGCTTTAGGAGATTCCTGAGTATTAAATCAGCACAAAATAAATACACCTTTTTTTTTTAATTTACGGAAAATCTTCAAGTTAACAGAAAAGCACTCCCATTAAGCATAGGTTGTCATGTGGACTGAAAAAACATTTGCAACTCTTGGAAAGCCATAAAGGTACCAGACGATTTAATCAAAGGTCCATTTTGGAGGGAAAGGTCCTGTATTTCTTAAGTACCAGTAACAATGCCATACAACTTTTATTAAAGTTAGTGCATAATCCTTTTTTTTTTTTTTTTTTACTATGTATAATAGTTGCCTTTTCAGAAAATAAATTAAGGCAGCACTATTAGATATGTACAACTAAAATGACAAAAGAAAGACAAAAAGGAGTGGTTAAATTAAAATTCCCACTCCAACTTGAGATCTCACTTTCTAGCTCTCACTTGTTGCTCAACCTCACTTTCTAGCTCACACTTGTTGCTCAACCTCACTTTCTAG
>JAOVYW010073660.1:34880-51907 GCA_025775045.1 Hiodon tergisus
CTCACACTTGCTGCTCAACCTCACACTTGCTGCTCAACCTCACTTTCTAGCTCACACTTGCTGCTCAACCTCACTTTCTAGCTCACACTTGTTGCTCAAGCTCACACTTGTTGCTCAACCTCACTTTCTAGCTCTCACTTGCCAGTTTATTTTTTGCAATTAAGTGGGAGTTAAATTTCACATGGGAGGCCAAACGTAAACAGATGTAGTAATTTCATACCCCAGTGCCCTATAAAGGTCCCCACAAACCACACTAGCAAGGGGACGCAATCATTAAGGGAGACCAATTTAACCACCGGTCAACCTTGGGTGTGAAAAATCCAGCCAGTTTCCTGGATAGCAGTATACAGTGTGTGTGGCTCTCTAACCCCCCCTGCTGGTAAGCCTAGAATTACCACTGACTGTTAGTGGCTCATTAGCAGGGGTGTGCAAATGTAATTAAATCAATGCCTGAATACAGAACACACACTTCTGAATGCAATCAGTAACATATTACATTACTTGACTTAAAATTTGTAACTTAATCAGAATACTTCCTTATCAGAAATTATTTTAGATAAGTTTAACTTAATGCCAGTCATTAAAAAAATAAACAAACCTATTTTAATTTTAAAATCAATATCCTCTTCTGTATTTTCCAACAGCTCATTTGCATTGCTATTCTTTGAAACTACACTATACGATGTGCTTAACTGAAAAATACCTATGAAAGTTCTTTAAAAACAAAACCTGCGTAACCTGAAGTAACATTTTGCAGAATTATCAAATGTTTTGCATGTTTTCTGAAATTTAGTAAAAACAATAAGTCATTTAATTGCTTGATCAAGCCTTTCATTACTGATTAACACCTATTCCAAATGTAACAAGCTGAAATGACAACTTACCCAAAAAATTAATAAATGTAATGACATTTGAATTTTACCATATCATTTTGTATATATACAAATAATATATACACAACATAAAAAACGAATTATTTACACATAACTACATCTTGCAAGTGGGTGTAAAGGACTGACAGCGCAAAAGGCACTAAACAATTAAACCTCTTGAAAGTAGTATCGTGACTATAATACTAATCATTAGTTACATCTTATCTTACAGTAGCAACACTTGTAGACAATATCTGACCAAATAGCTTTTCAAGGATATCTTAATGTATTTTAGCTGCACAGGCAGAGACAGACTTCAAGCAGACTGATTCCAACGGTCCAAACAAGCCGCAATAACTGGACTGCTGTTAATTCTACTTGATGCTAGCTATGTGGCCAAAAATATAAACTTGCCAAAATGCCAGTGGTCTTTCTTAAACCTTTGCTTTGCCAGCTAGCTAACGTCAAGAAATCAAGGTAGAGTGGATTTATCTATGATTTTTTAGAAGTTAGAAGAGGAGCCCTTTTGACAGGATCTTCTTGGATGTAAAACACAAATGCACTGTACTGCTCTCTTTTCCATGGTCTTCATTACAATAAAAAAAATTAAGTGATTACGGTTCTGTCAAAACACACCAAGATTTGATTTTGCAAATGCTGCATTCACTGACTATATGACAGACGCGGATTCCAGAAAAAAATTATTTCAACAGAACTGATTTGAAAATGATCAATTTGATATTTGCAATAATATTTAGTATGGAAAAAAATTAAGGAAATCCAAGAAGTAACTTTAATCCTGAACACTCATTTTGCAAATTTATTCTGAGCCAACAGCTATATAATTTTTATATTCGGAATAAGCAACGCTGATACATGTATTCAGTTACAACCCAACCCTGCTCAATAAGCACATCTCTATACAGTGGTACTATAAAAACCCTGTATTTTGGCCCCACATAAAATGTTCAATAAGCATGTTGAATATTAGTACATAAATTAAAGGGCATTTCATAAGCATTATGTTTGGTGCATTTCACATTTCAAATTTGACTGAACACAATCCTTGTGACAAAACCTAATTCCCCAAATTAAACATCTCACAATCGATAGAAAATCATGGGTTAGAGGAACCTCTTGCAGCTTCACTTTAGATTTGCTGTTGCTGGATTAAATGACTAAAAACAACATTGGAAAGCTGTATTCCATTATGACAAAAGTCATTGGTGCTCAGTTGGTGGGGACCAATCCGTAAACATTCCTCAGACAATACAGCTATAAAATTAACAAAGAAGCATGTTGCAGGTATATGCATTTGCTTGTATACAGTACCTTGTTTTCTCAGTAGAGCATGCTCTTAGCATATTTATCTCCATCTCTGAGTCCTTTAATTTCCATGCCTGACTTGGTACACTCGTAATCTAGAATTTAGTCACAACTAAAAATTTGTATCCCTGCTGTGATCTGTACTGCTGTATTTATGCAGTCATTTGGTCAGGTTGGCATCTTAAATGAGAATCAGTTCTCTGTGCCCTTGCCTGGATAAATAAAAATTTGATTGGATACAATGTTCTGACACTGCGCTCGGTGAAGGAAGCAGAAGTTATTTCTGTACGTTAACAATAGCCAGCAAAGCGATTAAAGTTTTGCCATGGGTAGAAACCTATTAACATGTACCCAACTGTTAAAATTATATCAATTAAGGAGCAAGGTACTTAACCTGAATCTCTTCAGTAAATATCCACCTGTATAAGCGGACAAATTTTGGTCACTTTGGATAGAAGTGTTTGCTAAGTAAATTGTACATGAATACTTAACACCATCTTATTTTTTGATCTAATGTAGAAATTGAACTATTATTTTATTTTTGTGTGAAACATGCACATTTTAAAATATTTTTCCTTTCTCCCCCTTTTTCAAATTTATATTTGCAGAACTGTGTCCAAGAGCAGGAGCCAAGCAGCCGTTTCAGTCAACTTGATAAATGGTCCTTCGCTCTTTCTGGAAATACCGTTTACACTGACAAGCCAATAACAAACCCAGACAAGAGAACTAATACTACTGGAAGTAGATGAACTGTTCAAGCCTGTGACATATTCAACGATGACGGATTTCTGATAATTCTAATGCACACTGCCACCACAATAGTAGAGCGAACCAAATGTCAAAATTCAGAAAAATACGGGTGACTTTCAGCACCGAATAGAATATTTGCGTCCTTGCATTGATTTAACGCCTTAAAATGGTCAACAATGTAGACCAAGAAAGTAAGGAAGAAGAGCCAACCAAGAGATTAACAAAAATCAGAGTGGGCATCAATGAAGTCACGTTTCACCTCTTCGACTTTTTGTGCAAAGTAAGACTCCCCATCTTGACAGCCATGTAACTTTGGTGTGGGTGATCATTTCCCACTTCCTGACAGAACCCGAAGTGGCCATCCCTGCACCACTCACAGCATTATACTGCAAAGTTCCAGGGATTTTCTTTGGGACCACGATTGTCGTCATGTAAAGTTGCATGGCAAAGAATTAACCTAATACAAATCTTGATGTAGATGAATTATACCAATATTGAATGCTGATTAAATGGCTTTGGCAATATTGTAACAGATCATTTTTTATTTGGTGCTTGCACCATAGTCAGTGACTCATCGGCAGGGAGGTAAGGGTGCGTCTCCAAATGTCACGCCGAGAGAAAACAAGAGAAAGGAGTAAATATGCTCCAATTATGAAGAGAATGGCGCCTTTGTGCCTGGGATATGTTGGAGGACATAACAGTAAGCTTACGATGGATGGGCCCATTCGGTTTGTGTAAAAATGTCTGTCCTGCGCAATTAGGTGACAACTGAGTCAAGCACGACATTGTGGGATGACATCTGGAGTTCAGGGCCCGGTAAACAGGCACATTGCTTGTCCAGGCAACAGGAATGGGACAGAACCCCACATGACTGTCCCTGTGACGAGGTGCAACGCTTGTGTAATACTATCTGCCCAAATTCCATGACCAGGAGAGCACAGGAGAGGCACACAATTGGCAGCCATTTCCTGCAACATACAGGGCCAATTTTACAGTGTTACTATTAAACAGCAAATGCATTTAAAAGAGTTTAGGGCTGGAACCAGCACCTCCTACCGGCTTAAAATAGAAGATGTTCAATAAAAATTAAAGATTTTTAAAATAAAGTTGAGCACAGAAAATGTTCGTAATTAAACAGACTGAATAGGGCCCTATAAAAGTAAAACTGCAGGCTCACCTTTGAGCCAAACACTCCAAGAGATTGGGCCCCAATTTCAGAGAAAGACGCAGACGAATTACCATTCAATGCAAACCCAAAACACCCCGAAGCCATCTGCCGATGGTGCACCTGGTCGCAGTCAGCCAATGACATCAAGGATGGAAATAATTGTTTTGTTTATCTAGCAGTCAACGACTCAATGTCTTCTTTGCATAGCACAACAAAATACACATTGCATTTTCAAATTTATGAATCAGTAATTGTGATCTGGATTAGACCTGCAAATCTTAAACATAGGCTTCGCTCATACCTTTACACACTGAGTTAATCAACTCAGCAAAGAACAAAATATATGCTTATAACAAAAAATAAATACTTTCACCATGGTACCCAAATTAATAACACACCAATATCAGAAAGTTTATCTGAATGAAAAGTTCTGGAGTGAGGAGAACAAGCCTCATGGTCCTGCTGAACACAATGCAGCCTTTATCAGTTATAGGAAACACTCAGTAGCTCAGAGTGCAGAGCATGCCACCAGGGTGAACGGCACAGGGTTTTTTCCCCCATGAAAAGGGAAGACAACAGTTTCTTGAGTTCTTGCAAACATTTTAATCGTCAATCTTTTTTGGTAATCGAGTACTCTAATAAGAACACTACGTATTCAGACAAGAGATGGCCATTCAGCTTGTGCAAGCTCATCTCATACAAAGCTCAAATTCATACAATGGCTGCATTCCCTCTTAACCTCATGCAGTTCTTCAAATTCACTGGCGCACACCAACAAGGGAGAGACCTGGGGCCAAGAAATTATTTATACATTTTGCATATATAAAAGTGACAGCTGCTGCCAAGGCCCCCCCCCCCATTTATAGTTATTTATATTGTATTGATATCTATTGTTATCCATAAACTTCACAGGGCTTATAAAACATGGTTCAGAAGAAATATATTATATTAGCATCATCCAGAGTGTGGATAATATTGTGATATGAAATTTAGACCATATCTCCAACTCCTACAAAATTATCTTAGTCAACATAGTACATCGATGCTAACGGCTATCATAATGACACAATCACACATTATCAGAAAGCTGCATTCTGGGAGTATAGCTTGAGCGGCTCAATATATGGGCATTTTGTTTTCGGTCAGCTTAATTTGTTCTTTAAATCATGCTATTTTAGAAAACAGTAAAATTTGGTATTCTGGTCTACATGCTTCAGAGTTCTGTTAGCTTGGCATCAATTAATTGGAACTGTTTCTAAAGAAAAAATGTGGGAAAACTGTCAAAATATGGTAAAAAGCATTCCATAAAAGACTGTTGCACATCATTTCAGCTGTTATGATATTTTACACATAATTGAGATATACACAGAGTTGGGGGGGGGGGCTACTTCTATAGGGCCCTATTCAAGTATCAGAACTACGCTAAAGTTAAAATGCATACCAGGACAATATTAATTATTCACATAGCTAGCTAACAAGCTTCGTATTTGCTCAGTGAGACGGCACCAGTGCATGCCTGGTGATTCACATTAGTGATCAGTAACTTAACGGTTGCAAAATAACATCAGGCTCCTGTCTGCAAACCATAACGATAAGAAACGGCTCACTGACAATAACGATTAACCAGTAAATCTTATGTCAGATTTAATTTAAATAGATAGATAATTTTTTTTATTTAAAACACACCTACCTATCCAGTCAATCAAAATGCAAACCCACACACATGCTGCATACATAACCACAATTAATGAGATTAAATTAATTTTAAAATGTTAGCGATTTTAACACAGCATCACAGTTCGAAACAGTGAGCAGAACCAAAAAAAAGATCTGGACGATCTGTCCGCCCCAAAATGATACATTTTCTGTAATCCTGGGTGCACCCAGTACTCGGATTGTCATTTGGAAAGTATCTCAGACTGCTGCAAGAATTGAATAAACCAAACATAATTGCTTGTTGGTATTGTAAAATTTGTGCTGACCATCACCATGCAACCGTTTGTGTCATTGTTTCAGGTCAAGTTTGGTGCTTTAAAGGAAATACTTATACACATAACACTATAATAAAATACATTATTCAGAAGTTTTACCCAATGAAAAGGTACCGCGTCAGATTCTAGGTAGTAATTAGTTGGGGGGATTAATCCCACGAAAAGTAAGAAAAACCAGTATCAAAAGATTCTCAGAAAGCTGTTCAGGTAAAACCGACATTTCCTTCTGAAACATCTAGCGGCTCATTCTCAGCTCTCCCATTTGAAACGTCTAGCGGCTCATACAAATCTCAAACATGAACAGTACTATCATCATATTTCTCAAATAGATTAGAAATTCTGTAAATGTTATTTTAATTGCAATGGCAATCAGAATACCCATATTTGTAGTTGTGGTATTGTGTCCAATAAAAGCAATTCTTCAGCTTATTGAAGTTAGTTGGGCTAGCTTCAGTGTATCATGGGCTTGTAATAATAGTCACTTAATGTATAGTTGATTTCATTAAATCAACTACTCAGCTAAAGCTAATTTTTTTGCTTTGCAGTGGCAGATTATTACTAGACAGCCATTCATGGATAGATTTCACACGATTAAAATGCTGACTGACAACATGCCCAATGCATCAGACCCCTGACAACGTGCTGTGAAGTGGGGGCATGTCTACGGGTACGATGTGTTGGGGGTAAAGTGTTGGGCAGGAACTGCAGTCAGAGGTCGAGGGATGCAGGGATATTGTTGCACCATAAATGTATTATCCAAATGCAAACTATAATATTACAGATCTTGGAAAAGATATCGGTATATGAATATAACACTTTAAAACACATCCCATCAGAAACATTCATTCAAGAGGTAACATATGACTTAAATGCATTACAGGTATATGATTTTATCAATCAGCATTTAAATTAATTCCTTTATCCAAGGATTACAAAACGAATGGATCGCGATCACCTGGCAACCCACACTTGATGTGCACATCAAAAGGATTACACGGACACTGTAATAACGTTACATGCAGGGCAGTCTGGACCAGGACCTAGAAAGTACTTGATCAAGTAAATATATTTTAAACTGCTTAATCCGTTTCTACACTACCACTTGGTGGAGATCTAAGGGTTCCAAAATGACTATATATCACTCCAAGTAGCCAGACAACCAGGGCTTAAAGTTTATAGCCCAGGTTTCAAAATAAATAACCATGCAACTTTTCAGACTTTTTCAAGCAAAGGCTTGAAATTGTATGTAAACCCATGATTATCGTGCCCTTCAGTCCTTTGCTTTGAGTACTTACATCTCTCGCCATGATACCGAATCCTGGACAGAGGGTGGCGACGGGGCCTTCTGAGAGCAGTCCTTTCAGTTGTTAGAGCAGGTCCCCTGCAACAGAGAAATTACATGAGGAGACTTTATCATCCTACTAAAGAGTCCAGTGGAAGCTGGAACATTAAAATGCTTAATGGGGAACTTAATGTATGCTCTACATCAGAGCTTGTGACTATATCAGAGATACAGGTGAGGGTTTGTGATTTAGTTGACACACACTCTTCTCCCAAGGTAAATGTCATGATTAAATTTACTTTAATTGCATTATTATTAGTCCATGGATATCAGTCCAGAATATGCAAGGTAGGGGCCCTGTGCCGCGGTTTTCGCCCAAAACAGCCCCCCTCGAAACCCCAACAGAAACACGTATATGAATTGTGGGGGGGGGGAAGACCCAAAACTGAATTAGTTGTCAAGGTAAATGTCATGATTACCTTTACAGGAGTACTAGGAATATATAAAGGTATACACCAAAACGAGTTTTGCAACTTAAATCCACCGAGCTTTACTAGCGAAAAAGTTCGTGCAAAACAAAACATTATTTTCCGTGTGTATGCACAGCCATTCATTGACATGCAAACTGTGTCTTACTGTGACAGTTTCAGTCGCTCTAGGGGGCAACACTACAGTAGGCCGCAGGTTATTTTCGTGAGTTTAAAGAATTATTTAAAGTTAGGTTTCGATACATAAACAAGTCTAAAACGCTATTCCGTTTGTACATGTATGCACTAACTTAAGATGCAGAATAGTTATTTTGTTTAAAACAAAACCAATTAAAAGCCGGCTGTAACGTTATTTTGTTTAAGAAGCGAGGCCCGTCGGACTGCCGCCAGCATCCCCCTTCTCCCTGAGCACAAAGCAGTAATGCTCTCCACGGTAGCGCATATTGGTCTTGTGCGCCCAATTATACAAATACATCGTTTCTTCGCGTGCTTGGTGAAATCGTTAACGTTATTCGATTTAAAATAAATAATTTCGGGGATTTTTATTAGCTTGCCAAAACTTTTAAAATATACATAGATCTGGGCCTAGCAGGCTGGCTAAAATAATCCATGGGGGGACGAGAAGCCTGGCTTGCAACAAGCTTAAAGCACACGTGTTTACAAATATATTCGATACAATAGCTACTATAAATATTTATATTTATATTACGAACAAGCAAACAAAAATTTAGGAAATACGCACAATCTATGAATGAAAAGTCAAATACCAGTCTTGAAACCATTCCAACTTGCACGCTCTCTGGTGCACAGTATAATCACATTTTTGCAACCTTTAATACAAACTATAAAACCGAGAACGAAATAAAAAAACGAACTGCTCTGCACTTACGACAGTACACTCCCGTCAATTCAGTCTCCTCGACTCCTGTTTTTGTTGGCAGAGGGGACTGAGGAGGAAGAGGAGGTCTAAATCGGTACACCAAACAGGAAACAAAAACTAAACACATAACAATCATGTTTCTAAATCCAACATTATCCACAAATTAAGTCATTCGACGTGTTATTATGGAACACCCCTAGATGATTATACGGGACAATGCGTGTAAGATGGCTAACTAATGCTCGTTAGTTTTGCTGCCAATCTTGAATCGATAAAATGGATGCTTGGCAATTGTACTTAAAATCTAATGAGAACTTTTCAGTTCCATGTACAGACAGGGCATAATTACTACATTATTATATTAACAAAAGTATTCAATTAGTCAATAGCTCGAATGTTAGCGTTGGATTGGATTGTTTTGAATATGCTTTCCGTCGTTTTCAGATGGTACCAACCCAATGTGTATTTAAACCTTAATATTGACTCTCGTTGAAATAAATGAACAAGAAGAGTGCATACAGATTGAAATTGTCTAGTTTATTTTTTTCAATAATAAGCTACAGTACTTCTCATGGTCCAATGCACTTCAGTCAGCCATTTTATCTTGAAAGGCAAAAATGCATATGAAGGTAATCGTCCATCTGTCGTAAAGAACCATGATGACGGAGAGGTAGCAAAATCCCTCATGGAACTACCACAGAAAGTTATATCCTAAATATGATTGCCATCGCACAATCATCGTATAATGAATTCATTTGAACACTGGAACGTAAACGTTACATTCCAGTAACTTCATCCGTCATAAGCGTGTGTTATACGATTCGGTAAGCGTTCATTTTTCTACGTCTCATTCCAGCTTCGCGCGACACAAAATAAAACCTCAGGGGAATTAACTTACTAGTTCAAAACAAGCGACGCATTACCTCGCGATTCATCATGAAAAAAATGTCCCTAAAATGTATTTGACGTATTGTTTTAATCGTATAAATCACCTTTGTATTTCGTTATATCCAGTCCTGTTTTATACTCAATTCGATGAATTGTCGTTAGCTCTCTTCCTCTCTGTCCTCCTAACAAACTGAGCTTGGCGGTGTCCAAAAACTGGGCGCTCCCATTGGACACACAATGTGCAACGTCAGTATGACACCCCTCCTTGGCCACACCTCTACTGCTATCTGGTTGATTGGCGCGCTACAACTTAATCTGCAAAAGCTTCTCACTGGACAACTGCATAGTTGAATTTCACTGTGTAACCCCTTCCGGTTTATGTTGCGCCACTGTTTCGGGGTGCCGCGAAGCATGTTATTTACTTAGGGAAAAGTATTTTGTAATAATTTAGTGGCTGAAGTGATGTATTTTAAAAGTAAGATATATACAGATTTGCCAATAATCAACATTAAACAAAATTTACATCGCTTAATGTATTGATATGGTTTATTAATCCCCAGGATTAAGTATATTTACTTTTCCAGCCTATTGGTTTAACGCCCATCATTAATATATTATTTTTAGATTATTTAAAATATGTTTTATCTTACATTTTTTGTCGACTGGTTCAAATGTAGTGACTTCAACTGCATTAGTGTATAATGGCCTATTTTGTTTTTGAAAATATGTTTAGTAATTTGTAATTATTTTCAGCCTTTAATGCATGATCTAAACAAACAACTGTTAATTTGTATTTAAACAACCACCTTTAAACTTTTTTTGTTTTTACAAAATTGTATTATTTGTAAACTGTTAATACACACAGCCTCCTAAAAATTAGCATAGTGAATACTATCTCTGTCCTACCAATGTAGGTTGGTAGGGGTTGGTTGTAGTAGTTGTAGTAGCACTTAAATTTATCTAGGCTCTTTGCTAAAGGTCATGCCTTCAGTGTTTCGCATGAGTTAAAAAATTACTCCAACGTTTGGCTCTTCTTTCATTTGTTTGCTGTGTAAGGTAATCAAACATGCAATCTTCAGGTATGAAAAAGCTATTGCCCCCCCAACTAAAGAGGTATGTATCTGCTGATCAGCTGTCTGAATATTTTGGTTAACATTAATCAGGCCGGATTAGAGACAGCACTTCTCAATATAAACCTGACTAACTTTGGCCCTTGACAAAGCCCTTTGAAATTTTCTGGGATTCCACCAAACCATAGTCAGAGAGATATTGACCAAAAGACCAAGACTGGGACAGAAGTACATCTTCCCAGGAGTGGCCATCCTGACAAAATCTTTCCAAGAACAAGGTATAGAACCCTTCTCACAAAAGAACCCTAGAACAACATTCAGGATCAGCAGCCCTCTTTCAGCTCTGTTAAGATCAGTATTCACAACTCCACCATTAGGACAAAAAAATGGGATTCAACATTAATTCTAGTCTCAAAAAGCTTTAAAAAAAAAAACCCTGGATGATCCTCAAGAGTTCTGGAATAATGTTCTCTGGACTGACAAGTTAAAAGCTAATATGGGCCCCATTATGTCTAGTGAAAACCAAATACTGCATTCCACTGTAAGAACTTTATACCAACAGTCAAGCATGGTGGTAGTGTCATGATTTGGAGATGCTTTGCTGATCAAGGCTCGAACAAATGAACAAAAACACACCAGCAAGTCTACATCAGAATGGTAGAATAAATAGAAAACTAAAGTTTAGGAATGGCCTAGTTAAAGTCCAAACCTAAGCCCCAATGAGATGTAGTGGCAGAACTTTAAATGAGCAGTTCTATCTTGAAAATCCACAAATGTGACCGAGATGAAAAAGTTCGGAAATGCAGAACTAGCCAAATTTCCCCCATGGCACTGTGAGAGACTAATCAGTAACTACAGAAGGTGTTTGGTCGCAGTTTTAGCTGCTAAAGGCAGCGTAGCCAGTTGTTGATTCTAAGGGGAAACACCAGGACATTGGGTGTTGCATAACTTTCTTTAATAAATAAAGTACAAATAAGTAGCTACTGAAATAAGTACAAATATTTTGTGTTATCTGTTCACTCGGGGTCCCTTTTTAGCTAATATTAGGTTTTGGTCAAAGATCTAATAATAATACAGTCAAATATGAAAAAAATACAAATACTTTTTCACAGAACTGTATATTCCGTAAATTTGTGCACGTTGATACATGTCGCTGACTACACCACATGGGGATAACTGACAAACAATCAAACAGAACTTTGAGTAAAATTTAGTTGTTATAGTTATCTGCTGCAACAGCTCACCTCTACGATACGTTGAAAATAAATCCTGAATTTTAAAATAAATGAATAAAAAAAAAAAAAATGTAATAAAAATAAAAATCATTCCTTCTAGTCAGCCATAGAGGCTGGATCATGAATGGAGTAGGGTTGACCCCCCGGTAAATTATGTAAAAGTTAAAGAGATTCCCCTTTCAACTCAGGTGGGAAGGGGATAGAGAGTAAGACAGAGCTTAGGCGGGGGGGAGATGCAAAGCTGCAGGCGTAGTCCTCTTTCCTGCACTATGTTATCTCTGTACTTCTGCTGCTGCACACAGATAGCACAAACAGCTGAGTCACCCTGTTCCAGTTCGCCCTCATCAAGAGGCACAGCACCACTATCCTCAATCAGATCCCATCTTCACCAGAAATATCCTGCTGTTATCCAAGCCCTTAGACTCTTGCCTACTGCCCCCAAGCAGTGGCTACCTCTCTTCCCTGCCCTTACTGTCATGGCCACCCCGGACCTCCTTCCCTCACCATAATGTCAACAGTCAACGGACTGGTCTGTGTGTGCGAGTGTGTATCTTTGGTTATGCGTGTATCCGTAGCTGCGTTAAAATTGTAATGGTCGCCCCCTGCTGGTTGAAAGCGGAGAACGTGGATACAGTTTAAATGTAATTCCTTGAGGAGAAGTCTCATTCGATTAATGAAATAATCAAGAATGTGCCGGTCGTTATCTGGCCAGGAAGACCATTTTACCAGAAGGTTCTATGAGAAAAGTGGTTATATGAGACAACTGGAGAGAAGCTTGATCTTTAAGACCCATCTACCCACCCTCAGGTCACCGTATTAAATTCTTCTTTCTTAGAATTACAGGACCCACTCCTTCAATTAACGCGTAAGAGCTGTTGAACCCATAGCATGGTACCAACAGACTGGTTTAGTTATGTATTTCTGACAAGCGAACAAAATAAGCTAACCAACACAATTTTAAGGTAGGGTAAGTTGGATTTAAAATGTGTGTCCACGTAGGTAGTCGCTGGGCACCATGTCTGAACAACGTGTTAATAATATGCTCTTTGGTACGATTTAATAACTATGCTTGGAAATGACACGTCACTACCGTAAAAGCGTAGCAAATGACTAGAATTGTTGTAACCTGCTCGCCAACTGTCAGCACTACCACCCGTCTTTCCCTGACCGAGACCATTACATGCGTCCGTCGTGCCACATATAGATTTTGCCCCATGGAAGCAGTATATCTATATAACCTCAGTTTATACCCATTGCAGCACACAGTTACTTTTCATATTGAGCTACATTTTACTTATCGCATGTTTACGTTTTTTACCCAGGCTGCTGTACACGTGTTTCTATTAAAACTACAATTCCCGTTGTCAAACAACTCAAGCGCGCAAACTCCGCTGCGCTTTAGCGCAGTCACAGTAGGAAAGTGCGCAGGCGCATGAGGAGCCACTGGCTATCAAGTTGGTCAAACAGCGAGTGAAAAATGGTAGGTAAGATCAAAATCATAAATCCAAACACACGAATAAACTGCTAAAACTTGGAATAACGCGGGGGACGACGATTGTGATGCGAGGCAGGAGGGCTGGTCATAACGCATACGGAGTGTCCTCCGCTAGTGTCGCATTGTCAGTGTGTTTTACTGCAGCAATTTGTCAGGAAGGTCAGAGTTGGTGGTATTTTGAGAGCTGACACAAGCAGTTGCCCAGCACGTACCTTTCCCTTTTTAGTCTCTAAGCAAGTTTAGAAGCAGAAGCTGTCCAACCGCATAGGCTGGGGAACTGGGTCGCCGACAACTGCCGTGGCGGAGCCGGGCGAGTAAGTAGGATGAAGGGAAAATGAAACGATCAGCTTTTAGCATACTCTAACCCGCATGCAATGGGCAGGACTCGACAATCGGACGTTGCTTGTTGTTGATTCCATTCTTAGAAGAGTCAATGTTTGTGTATTATAATGCACTGTTGGAGTGCATGGACTATGCATGTTTGATGTCAGATTTGTTCTGCTTTATTATCACAAAAATCCATAATATTTGTTCGACCGCATATAAATGTCATACTTGTATCTAAATTAATGTGTATGTAATAGATTAAATTGTAATAAATTGTACCTTGCTCTTGGCGCTAAAATGGTGTTCTATTTGATCCTATTGGCTATAATATCGACGGTTGTAGATATAACAGTGCTAATGCTTGATTAAAATTTTTCAGTAGCTACGTTTTACTGTAGCAAATGTTGGAGCTTTGAAAATTGCTTCGGCCCATAGTTGACGACGCTGACTTCGCACTGAGGAAAATAACGCTATGCCAAGTTTGTTTGGGACAGGCCACACTTCTGTGTGATACCCGCCTGCCACAACGGATCGTGTTACAGATACCGCTTTCCTCAAACCGTCGTGGTTTACCGAGTTTAAATGCCATCCGACCTTTAAAGCTGTAGGAAGCTGGATATTCCTTGTTACAGTCCAGTACGGCGGTAGGCAGTGCTGGTCCTGGAGAGCCGTTGTTTTCGTGGGTTATATTCTCACCTAGACCCTAAATTATTATCTTACCTGGTTTTTCAAGCAGTAAATCAGACACTAGACTACCGACGATATCAATGCAAAAGAAAAACAAGGTTGAATGCTGATTGAGAGAGCGGGGTCCTTTTTATATGAAGTTTACAGCTCCCTATAGATTACTGGCATGTCCGCCTGTGACTGGACTGAGGAGACATGCTATTTCTGCATGCAGGTCAATTGCCGCAGTTAGCTTTACCGCAATTATTTTGTTTAAAAAAAAAAATATACATATACATTACATACTTCGTTGGAACGTCCTCTCTGGTTCATCGGCACAAATAGTAAATAATTACAACAAAAGTACAACAATTTGGGCGATGGAGTCAAGTTTTTCTTTTATTAAATGTGTTTTTTGAGCCTCTCACTCTCATCGATAGCGCCCGTAGTGGGAAGCGAAACCGAGCTATTATTCCGGACACGCCTGTCAGATGCTTCATCTCCCCGAATTCGGATGTAATTCCTCTCCAGCCGACTCGAATCTCCATCTGTTTTAAAGCATTAAAGCGTAAAAAGGATCTAGGCACTCAGGAAACGGCTGACATAGCCCCTCTGGCCGTCAGAGGCGCTCTCCAATAAAATTAAAAATGAGGAAAGAAACATTACTTGGCAGTTTTATTAACCAACAACCTGTTTTGAAAACGTCGTCTTCTTCCTCGGGAAGGTTTTCCTTAATATGCCAGATAGCCCAGACAACTTTGTTAAATGAGACTAGTGTAAAATAATGCCTATTGTGTATGCAGATCAATGTGTTGTGGGATGTAGTTAAGGTGTGAGTGCGTGTAACCAAATGGTTCTTGGTTCAAATTTAAGCCTTTTTTGTTGTACCGTTGAGAAATGTACTTAACTTGAAGGGCTTCAGTAAAAATATCTAGTTGTGTGCATGGGTGAATTTATTTTTAAGATTTAAGGTCTATATTTTGCTCCAGTACATTGTTCAATTGATAACAATATTTGAGTAGATTTTGGCTGCACTTGGATGGCATGATGGTGTTGGATGCATAACCAGTAGATTGCAGGTTCAGATCCAAGACCAGCAATGTACGCTTGTTGTACGCCTGAGCAAGACTGTCAATAATCATCTGTATAAATGGGTGTAATTGTCAGCTATGTAAACTGATTTGGATATAAGCGCATGCTGAGTTCACAAAATCCTTGTTTTCTCTCCAAAATCCATATTTTGCTGGGTAGTGGGATTACGGCACCACTCTGAATGGGTGAAAGTTTAGTTTTGATTAAACACAAAAGAGATCAGCTGGAATTACCCCCCCCCACACACACACACACACACAGCCTGCTGGAGCACACAATGGTGTGTTTGTGCACTTCTCTCAGCTCTGTGCGTCTCTCTGCAGCACAAGCTGAAGTCGTCGCAGAAGGACAAGGTTCGCCAGTTCATGGCCTTCACGCAGGCCGGGGAGAAGACTGCCGTGTACTGCCTGACACAGAATGACTGGAAACTAGAGGTAGCCACCGACAACTACTTCCACAACCCGGAGCTCTACCACAAAGAATCCATGAAAAGCACAGTGGACAGGAAGAAGTTGGAGCAGCTGTACAACCGATACAAGGGCAAGTGAGGCTCCTTTATCCTGATGTGTTTCTCAGTTTGGAAGGCAAAGCTAGGAGTGTTGAATCTGTTGGCCACCCACCTGGCCTTGCCTGTCGCTGTTTGTTTCCCGTGTTGAATTTCCCATTTGTGAGTCGTGTGTCTGCTCAGATCCCCAGGATGAGAATAAGATCGGCATCGATGGGATCCAACAGTTCTGTGATGACCTCACACTGGACCCAGCCAGTATGAGTGTCCTGGTGGTGGCATGGAAGTTCCGGGCCGCCACGCAGTGCGAGTTCAGCAGGAGGGAGTTTCTGGACGGCATGGCTGATCTGGGGTGGGTCTTTTCCACAGTGGTGCTCAACAGTGTTGTCCTTTGCTAATGGCCTGTTTAAGAAATGTAACAGTCAGTATATGTCATGTTATGTGTTAATAGTAGTGTGCATATTACTGTTTGTGTTGATGGGACTGCTTTGTGGGTGTATTTGTTATAGTTCAGATTGGTTATAGTGCATGTGTGGTACAAGTGTGTGTGTTTCTCTGAGACTGTTATACACACTGCTCTCTCTCTTTCTCTCCTCTCTAGCTGTGACAGCACAGAGAAGCTAAAGGCACTTCTCCCAAGGCTTGAACAGGAACTCAAAGACACTGGGAAGTTCAAAGACTTTTACCAGTTCACCTTCAACTTTGCCAAAAACCCTGGACAGAAGGGTTTAGGTGAGCAATGATAATTATTTTGGTAGCATATCTCCGAAAGAGAGAAAAATGTTGGGTATGATGTACCATGAGAAGGAGCGATTTGGAGAATGTCTCCAGAATGTGTCTCATAGCTGATGCTGTATTAGAGAACTCAGCTATCGGGCTACGAAAACAGAAACAAGATGGGGATTTTTGGGGAAGTGGTGATTTTGTTAAAGCTTGAACAGTGAGATGTGTGCTAAAGGAGCAGCAAGGTGAATGAATGGTGATGGTGTGTG